>JBAMIB010394982.1:0-10493 GCA_037177415.1 Kaempferia rotunda | reverse complement strand
TATAACACATTCTTACTCATAAAAATTAATTTACTTTTTTATATCATATATTAAACTAATAATAACATATACTACACTTGATATTAGCTCAAAAGCCGAGAAAGATATGGTTTCTAATGTTGCCTAAGATATTTATATAAATTTCTATACTTATGTTGTTGTCAATCCTAAGACATTTGAGTCTCAAATTCTAGATATTTGATTGTAATGAGAAAAGTTTATAATAAAACGCTGCAGATGAGTTTCGAATTCTAAATCAATAATTAATCAATAAGAATAATTTTCAATAATATGTTACAGTTGAATTTTAAATTTTAAATTCTGGATTGAATTTACTAATAAATTTTTAAAATTATCTTTTTTTAATATTAATATAATTATTTTTAAAATTTATTAAATTAATTAAAAGATAGTTAGTACTTAGTAATAACTCATATGGTTAATAAATAGATATTTAATTTATTGAACCGATCGGGTGTAATTCCTAAACCGCTGCCGGTCCAACGCATAGGTCCAACGCATAAATCCCTAGTCGCACTCGTAGCTCATAGCCGCCGCACCCCAAGCTCGTCTCGGAAGTCTCCTCCTTCCCAGCCGCCGGATTCGTTATCTCCCCCGCCGAGCGTGGCGGAGCAAGCCGATCAGAACAGCGGGTATTTTTTTTTTTTTTTGCTTTATTCGGTACGCTCTCATCTTCTCTTAGACTCTCGTGTCCATTTTGGACGATGCCTTTTCTCGCATTCGGACGTCGTCTTCTCCCTCGAGGATTGTTCGCATCGCTCCTTGTCCCTCTTCGTTCCCCTCGGATCTCAGTTTTGACGTCGTGCGACAATAATGGGGGAGGTAAGACTTACGAGGAGAGGATAAGTGGGGATATGAATAATCTATTTTGCTGTGTTATACAAGATAAATCGGACATTTTTTTCTTTTGGCAATTCACCAGCAGTTTTTGAAAATGCATGTGGAACGTACCACAGTTGTTTACTGTGTACTTTGACATTTTGCAGCAGCGTATGCTTAAAATGTATATCTTGAAAATATTGGTTATGTTGTAAAAAATCAATTTTTAACTAGTTGTTCTCTTACATATGCGCACGTTGCGGCAAAATTTCCAGTTAAGCATCGATGGAAAAATAAAAAAGGTAGAACTTTTGGCAAATTTCCGTTTCTCCACTGGGGTGTCGTGTAACCTTCTTGCTTGACTCTGTTTGAGTTGTATTTTACGAGCTCTTTTGCTCAGTTATTTTAGTATTTGTTTAATGTGTTCTAATTTGGATAGGTTTTCAAATTCGTAAATTGACGGCTGATACTGATAGCTCAATGGCTCCGGTAAGTCAAAACCTTTCAATAACTTTTTTTTGGTGGATGGTCATAGCCGTTTGTGAATAACTACTAGGATCATGTTTCTATGTGAATTTTCATTTATGAGTATTGATGTTTTTCTTCTAATCATAAGTGCTATCTCATGAGGAACTGGAATGGGGCTTTTTGCCTCACATCTAACTGCTTTGAAATCTTCATTGCATATTTTCCTATGTTTGTTCTTTAAACTTTTCTATGCATAAGTGCTGTTATTTTCTTTTTAACTTAATATGCAAAAAAAGCAATTTATTGGTGATTGACATTTATCATTGTATATCAATTTGATGCAGCCTGGGGTAGATAAGCTGGAAAAACAAACCAATGAAGATAAGGTTTGCTGATTAGATGTTTTTGTTGTTCATACTAGATTATTATATTGTTGTATTATGTCATGGTGAATGATAATCTGCTTTGCATTCTACGATATACAATTCTTTAATTCAATTCTAAAGTTATAATTATATGTTCTTTTATTGTTTCCAATTTTTTATCTAGCAAATTATGAAATTGTATTCAACTAGTTATTTCAAAACTGTTTTCTTTGAAATTTCATATATCCATCTTCAAATCCCTTGAAATGCCTTACTATTTTTTTTATAGCCAAATGAAGATTTCTTGAGGTTTTATCACTTGGTTTAATATGACTAAATTTTATATTACTGTAATGATTATGTGACACCCCAATTGAGTTCCAATTGTGAATTGTGGGTTAATTAAGAAACTCTATTATTAGCTTACATGAGTGTGATATTATTAATTTGAGATTAAGCAATTTGGCCAAGGTGAGTCTGATAAGTTAATAGGACAAATCTCTCATCTAGGGATCGTGAGAATTGGGTTGTAGTCAATCCTTTTACTAAATCAGTCTATTTCCTATCTATTTGCAAATTTGTCCCATTAGACCGTCATGAGAAAGGTTACTTGTACCTTATCAATGATCTTGCTGCAATAGTAATATAACCTAGTAGAAGAGCAGTTGTAGAATTACACAATTGATGATTACTTTTTGTTGAAAAGCTAGTGGTGTGAAGCTAGAATGCATCAGATAATGTGAACACTTCTCAAGTCAGAATCTTAGGCATGGTGAGGTCTTGGAAGTGTTGTCTATGTTATGGTGTGACTATCATTGGCCTCACATTCTACTGATTACGGATGACCATGAACTATGAATTAGAATTGGAGTATTGATAGGGCATCAATCCTTAAATGGAAGGGATTGGTTGCATATTATAAATTGTGAGCTAATAAAAAAGCTTTATGAGCTTAGATGAGTGAGCTACTACCAATAAGTTTATATTAAGCATTTTAGGCTAGCAGCTGGGCCTTAGAAGTCAATGTATTAGTTTTCTCATCTACAATTTAGGTATGCTTGTTTCATGTTGGAGCTTTTATATTATGTTACTCTTAGTTTTTTTTCTGCATTACCATTGTTTTATCTGGAAGAACATCACCTTCTAATCTGCTCCTATCCTATCCTTTTCATGTAGGAAAAATATCGAGATTATGATAAAGCATCACGTAATCAGAACCTACTATTATTATTTTTGCCACTTTTTTATTAAAAAATAACTTTCTATAAAGTAACTTTGTGTTTAAGATTGCTGTTGGGCTAGTAAACTTAAGCCATTTTCATCTCTGCTATTTTCCCCCTGAATGAATGGCTAAACAAATTATATTTTTGTGTTAATCACAAACGTGATGAATTCTTTGGTAAACCTTTTTTACTTAGCTTTTCCATTGGCACATGCAGACTGATGATCAAGATTTGGAACGAAAAATGAAGAAGGAGCAAAAGGTTTGTTTTTCATAGAAAAAGAATTCATATCCTTTTCTGTTGTTTGTGGGTTAATGATTATGCCATTTTACATGCTTCAGAAGCAGAATAAATATGGTAAATTGCATTTTCTACTAATTTTCTTTTGGACTCTACTTTTAAGTTAATTCCATGTAAACTGTAACAGTCTATTTGTGCTAATTCTGATTTAGCTTTGAATTTTTCCATAGGATTCTTCTTTAATAGGTTAAAAATGACTAATCGACTGTCAGCTTTCTGATGCTGCAATGCTGCATTCTTTTAAGAACAGTGCACACAAGCTACTTAAGTTGTTCTAAGTGGAACTTAACGTTCAACATCTGAGTTCCTTGGACAAATATGACACTTGTTTTTGGCCGCAATGGCAACAAAATAGGAGAAGATTCTCTAACAAATTGTGAATGTGAAAGTTGCTCAATTTTTTCTCTCTTTCTTGTTCCTCTTTTCTACCTTGTGCCTTGATCAAAACATAATAATAAAATGTTCAAATTCAAATGTTCTTTATTTTGTCTCTCTTTCTGAATTTAGTATTTGTTTATCCGTTGCAAGAGACTTGCTTATTTCACCTTAACAGGCTAAACTGAAAGAAGAAAAAAAACTCAAGGCTGCACAAAAAGCAGAAGCTGCAAAACTCCAGGTAATGATATATTAGATATAAAGTAGAGATGATCTGATGAATCCATTGTTTTAAAAATGTCATCATAACAAAGATTGTGTCATTGTTTGAATTTTAGACATTTACTCTGTTATAATATGTTGCTGGATAGGCACAGAGGTCATCTGATGGCTCCAAGAAAAGTGAGAGAAAACAGAGGAAAAAAGATGTTGAAGAAGAGAATCCGGAGGATTTTATTGACCCTGCAACCCCAGATGGACAGAAAAAGAAACTTTCTCGTCAAATGGCTAAGCAATACAATCCTAATGCTGTTGAGAAATCGTAAATGCAATTCTCACTTAGATTTTAAATAAGCATACAATTTTATGAAGATTCTGACCATATTTTCTCTTTTCTTTCTACTTAGATGGTATTCATGGTGGGAAGCATCGAACTTCTTTGTGGCTGATGCAAACAGCTCAAAACCTCCTTTTGTAATTGTATGTGCTGCATACAATCTAATGTGTTTCTCTCTTATTCTCGATGGTTAAAAAATTTCCTGTGATCTTATCTTCTTTCTGGTTTTTCTTTTGCAATTATCACAAAGGGCTTATGTATGATTGGTTGAAACACTATTAATTGCACAAATGGAGTAATTTCGAATTTTTATAGGAAAATGAATGCTTGAAACTGGCCCAAGATAATAACTTTTTAGAGTGCATAAATCTTTTAATAGTAATGTTGTAAACATTTTTAAGAACTTAAGGTCGGTCAGTTGTTTTTATGATAGAAAAGGTTCATATATCTTGTTTAGATGCGTAATATAGAATACCTGGACAAGGGAAACATGTGATTGGAATAGAAGTAAAGGAAAAAAATATTATGGGGGAAAAGTGTGGCTGAAATGCATCTATTTCAACACTACATTGACAGAAAAACATGGACTAAAGTACCATTTGGTGCCAGTTGATACGGGCTGCATGAACTGTTCCGCTGAAGATCTGAGATGCCAAATGACATTGATATTTGATACCATTCTTCTCGAGTTGCTTCTTCTCCATCTTGGAACACTTCTTTTCCATCTTAGAATGCAGCTGCTGCTTCTCCATACCAAGCCGTTTTATCTTCATTTCGGCCATTCTTTTCTTGAGCACAATTAGGACTTCTTCTAATTCCTCCAGGTAAGTCACCTTTGTTTCCTCCTCCTCTTATACTACTTGAGTATTTGCTTTTTTCATCTTCCTGATTTGTTTCTCCTAATCAAGGCCATTTACATGTATCTTGCACGTTGCCGCAACACCAAAGACTTTTCATTTCTGTTAGGTACTGATACCCTAACTTGGAATGATCTTTTCAATCTTGAAAAAAAGTCATTCCTTTTCCGTAATTCTTTTTAATTTCTTTTTGAATTCATAAGGGGGAAATGAAATCAACTTTTATTTTACAATATAACACCACCTGATTTTGATGTTTATAGAATCCTCCTCATCGAATCCATATATTTTAAATGTAACTAAGCTACTTTTGTGATCATACATATAGTTTTTTCTTGACAGGTACTCCCACCTCCAAATGTGACAGGTGCTCTTCACATAGGTCATGGTCTTACTGCTGCAATACAGGTGAGCACATCTTAGCCATTCCTTCTGTGGTTTCATTTTACTTTACCTATTCCTTTATTTCTCTATTTCTCTATTTTTATGACTTTATGCACAATCTAAGGATACAATTATCCGTTGGAGGAGAATGTCGGGCTATAATGTTCTATGGGTGCCAGGAATGGACCATGCAGGCATAGCGACCCAGGTAGTAGTTCTTTCCATATAGTTCACTATTCTAAGTTTGTTTTTCTTTCATCATCTTTAAGTTGTTAGACTTCCTAGCTATGAAACATCAAGAATGATTAGTGAGGACTGAGGAACTTGTTTCATGGAATTGAAATAGAATGATGTTGTCACTTGATTTATTTGCAAGGTGCCGAGTTTGCCATCCAATCTCTTTGAATTCATGCAAACCAACCACTTGATGATTTAGCCTCAAGCTATATCCCAAGAAATTCTTACATAGAATACAATCCTGCAATATTTGTGCACTCTTACTATTTTCGACATAGTTGTGACATTCTTCTGGTCCGAGTTGTAATTAAAGTCTCTATCAACAAACTAAACTCAACTATTACAAACTAAGAGCTAGATTTAGAAAGCTCAACTCTACACGAAGATCCAACAATGATAAGAAGTGCAATCATAGATAGAGAACAATCAGTCAATCCTCAATGCCTCTGCAAGGAACACTTATATAACTAGAATATAGAAACATTTAAGTGTTTCTATAAGCTATTGGTTGAACTTTCAGCCAATCCTTAATGCCTCATCAAGGAAGGTCTTCCTCTTAGTGGATTTTCTGTTTACAACCAATTGTGGGTTTGCCAAAAGAACTAGCCCTTAATCTTTATTAGAATGTAAGGGTGTCATCTCATCAACCATTGTTATTTGCCATCCTAGATGAGACAAAGCCTCTGAAACAGTCTCTGGAATGGAATGTGAAGCAAATATAAAATGAGGTAGAATTACTTTTGAATTCGTGATTGGATTGGAATTGGTGATTGGACGGATATCACTTTGATACCATGCAATAGGAAAATTATTAGGATTGTTCCCCTAGGTAATCCTCTCTTTCTTATATAAATTACCATTAATTCATCACTTTTACATGTATGTATATATATATATATATATATATCTTCCAGATGCTACTTTTTACCAGGTGGTTGTGGAGAAGAAGCTGATGCGTGAATGCAAGTTAACTAGGCATGATATTGGACGTGAAAGATTTGTGTCTGAGGTGAGTTCTTCCTTAACATTAATTTTCTTTTAGCCTTGACCTTCTACATCTTGAAAGAATATTACATCCTCTAGAAAAACAAACTGATTTCTCTTCAACATGTGACTTTTTGTGGCACTGATTGGAATTCTCATTGCTCAAGATTGATATTCACATAGAGGTAGGTCAGCTGATGTGCTATGTTTTCTGTTTTTGTTTGGTAGGTTTGGAAATGGAAAAATGAGTATGGAGGTACCATATTAAACCAAGAACGTCGGTTGGGAGCTTCACTTGACTGGTCTCGTGAGGTCAGTGTTTGAAGAAACTAAAAGGACAAGCTTACTCTCTGGCTTTAGAAAATAAACTTCCGGTCCCTTATTTCTTATGACAGTGCTTTACCATGGATGATGTGCGATCAAAGGCAGTCACTGAAGCATTTGTCAAACTTTATAAAGAAGGTTTAATTTATAGGTTAGCTACCTCGATTAATCTTGTTCTTTTAATTTCAAAATTTGCAGATACACTAGAACTCCCCCTCCCATGACAGCGAAATAGCGATTATTTCTAGCAATGTTATTGTTCAATCTTATTAATCCTGAGTTTTCTTTGGGTAACTGTCACATTGATGCCTGGTCCTATTCTCAGAGATCATCGTCTTGTTAATTGGGATTGCTCACTGCGAACGGCAATATCTGACATTGAGGTATGGAAAAATTAATATTGAAAACAATTTTAAATGCTCTATTGTGTTTGAGGCCACAGACATTCCTAGTTCTGTTTATCTACTATTTTTAGGTTGATCATGAGGAAATCAAGGAAGAGACTTTCAGAAAGGTCCCTGGGTATGAGCACGAAGTTCAGTTTGGTGTTTTGACTTCTTTTGCTTATCCACTTGAGGGAAGCATGGGTGATATTGTAGTAGCCACAACGAGGGTGGAGACGATGCTTGGTGATACTGCAATTGCTGTTCATTCTAAGGATAAGCGCTATTCTCATCTGCATGGAAAAAGTGCTGTCCATCCATTCAATGGGAGGAAGCTACCGATAATATGTGATGATATCTTAGTCGATCCTGAATTTGGAACAGGGGCTGTCAAAGTAAGCTTATTGTACCACTATATCACTTCTATGATGGTCACTAAATCTGCCTTTCACTGTGTTAAATACTTTTCTTTCTCATATTATATTACAGATTACTCCAGCACATGATCCTAACGATTTTGAAGTTGGAAAACGCCATAATCTTGCTTTTATCAACATTTTTACTGATGAAGGGAAGATTAATAGCAATGGTGGTGCTGATTTTGAAGGGATGCCGCGGTTTGCGGCTCGTGTAGCTGTTATAGAGGCATTAAAGTCAAAGGTGTTATCGAATTTTCTTTTGCATCCATCCATTAAAATTTTGGTTTGTTCTCAAATTTTATTGTTTACCAATGCTATCAAATATAATCTTTGTACAATCAGGGATTATACAGAGGAGCTCTGAAAAATGAAATGAAACTTGGCATTTGTTCAAGGAGTAATGATGTGGTAGAACCCATGATAAAGCCTCAGTGGTTTGTTGATTGCAAAAGCATGGGAAAACTAGCTCTAGATGCAGTCATGAGTGATAACAATAAGAAGATAGAGATTATTCCACATCAGTATGAGCAAGAATGGAAAAGGTAATTCAAACTCCTAAAAATTTAACATTAAGATTTTTGTATATATATATTTTTAGTTTCGTGCCATTCTCTGGATACGTATAGTTTATTGTTTATATTTATCCTGTGTATTGTTAACTTTTAAATATAGATGGTTAGAGAATATACGTGATTGGTGCATTTCGAGGCAGCTTTGGTGGGGCCACCGCATTCCTGCCTGGTATGTGATACTAGAAGATGATCAGCTCAAAGATGTTGGTTCTTACCATGACCATTGGGTGGTTGGAAGAAATGAGCAGGAGGCACTCATGGAGGCAAACAAGCTGTTCTCTGGGAAGAAATTTGAGATTACTCGAGATCCGGATGTTCTAGATACATGGTTCTCATCTGGTCTTTTTCCACTATCTGTTCTTGGCTGGCCAGATGTTACTCCTGATTTTAAGGCATTTTATCCGACTTCATTGCTTGAAACTGGACATGATATCCTATTTTTCTGGGTTGCACGGATGGTTATGCTGGGGATGCAACTTGGAGGCGATGTGCCCTTCAGGAAGGTAATAAATTTAACATTAATGTGGGATTGTGTAGAAACTTGAAATACTGGAAAACTTCATATGGTTTAAATTTGAGGACTTCAAAATGATGCATATGTATGTGACTTCCATGAAAACATTTAAGAACTAGCCCTTAAAACTTGGGGTTTCGACAATCAAGAATTGTTGGAATTAGCATATAGTGTCGAAATATTACTGGTCCTATCAAAAAACAAATTGGTTTGCAGGTTTAACTGGAACTCACACCGTTGTGATAGTTCAACTAAACCAAATACACTGTCTAGTTTTTATTGGAAATCAAATTGGTCTATAGTGTGTGAATATTACTGGTTCTATAATCAATCAGGACGCTGATTATTCAAAATGGGGTGTGGGTTCAAATTGGGTGAGACATATTTCATTATCTAGTTTGACCAAATCAGACACTATCGAGTTCATGATGGAAATCAAATTGGTTCAAATGGGTTTTGCTATCTATTTACTGGGCACAACATTAAATAGAGATAAGAAGAGGAGGAAAAAAATATAGATGCAGGCACTCGAAGAGTGAAAATATTAGAAAGCTAAGAAAGAGGAGGAAAAATAACAAATGTGAATGCACCTTGCTGTAACATCCTTTTCTTCTTTTTTGAATCCTTTTTACACTCACGGTAAAGTATGTAACTGGCGCATCTTTGCTGCCTATACTAGTACTGCTACCTGAAGTATTGAACTCTTTCTAAGAAAAGTTTAATTGGTCAATTCTGCAAAGGCATTTGCTGTGTAACAAAGAAGAGATCCTAAAATCCAATGCCCTTTTTAATCTGTTGAGGCAGCTGAGTCAGATTTGCAATCAATCAGCAGGCAAGATGATAACTTTGTCACCAAAGGAATCATCTTCAAGCTTCAACCTCACCATGCCTGTGATGTTTCAACAGCTAACTTGGTATTTGATGCGATTGTATTCTTTAACATGTTGAATTATAAAAGTATTTGTTATAATCTGTTGGCAGTAACCTGTTGCGTTCTCTTGTGGTTTGCCAAGATACTATATGTGTGCTTCTAATTGTCTCCTCCACTGTTCTTATTCATTAGCTCTGGAGCAGCATACTTGTCAGATATATACTGATATACATTGGCCAGTCATATAAATTCCCTGTTCCGTAGATGTTCACCATATATGTTATATGTTTGTAGTAAAATATTTCTTGTCAAGAACAACTTAGTTTGCTTTTAATGGCCATCATTTTCCATACTGGATATTGTGTTGTATGTTAGGAAGTTCTTGCATTGTTCATTAACTCTGAGATATACTTTAGTACTCCATTCTTCTTAATTATCTACAGGTATATTTGCACCCTATGATACGGGATGCACATGGCCAGAAAATGTCAAAGTCGAAAGGTAATGTTATTGATCCACTAGAAGTGATAAATGGAATCTCACTAGAAGGCTTGCACAAGCGGTTGGAAGCTAGTAATTTAGACCAAAGTGAACTGGAAAACGCTAAGATGGATCAGGCCAAAGATTTTCAAAATGGTATTCCTGAATGTGGTGCTGATGCCCTCCGCTTTGCTCTTGTTTCATATACAGCCCAGGTTCTCCCTTGCACAAATCTAACTCCCAATTTTGAGCTTAACTTGTTGAACTAACACGTGTTTCCTGTATAGTCGGACAAGATCAATCTGGATGTCTTGAGAGTCATTGGTTATCGTCAATGGTGT
>JBAMIB010394922.1:0-10500 GCA_037177415.1 Kaempferia rotunda | reverse complement strand
ACTGGTCGCCGAGAAGATATAAATATGAAGAATTTAGATGGGAATCGACAACATCTAAATAAATTACAATAAACAGTTAAGTTCTCACCCATAAACCATAGAAGGTATTAGATCTCGACCAGTTGTAGCCTCAATAATGGGGTCAAATGACTCCTGAAAAAGAGCAAGTTCAATACAAAATTTTAGGACACATTTTCTTTAGGAATTACTCAGAACAAAGTTAGCACAGAAGATAGGCAACCCCCCACCCACCCCCACCAAAATAAAACTTGGAAATAGATGATAATATCTGCAACATTGTATTACTTCAAGGAAATAGATGATAATATCTGCAACATTGTATTACTTCAAGTTTCATGATATAATAATTTCTTAGCCTCAGGATCCATCATACCAGTTTTCCGACAGACTACACAAGAATAGCATAGCTATCTAATATAAAAATTAATTTCTTAAATGTGACTTCACTCACATGGAAAATGGCAACTGCTCTAGAAAGTAGTAATTTACTATCTGCTGAATCAGTTTTTCCACTTAAGAGTCTCCATCTCACATCAGTACCAGTGTCCATGTTTAAATCTTTATTCTTCAATTTTTCCATGATGACATTAGCATTCGATACTGGAAGCTTCTGTGCTCCACGTAGAAGAAATTCTTGCAAAGCATTCCAAATCCTAATGCAATCACTGCAACAGAACCAATCCCCTTCAGGCAATTCCTGCAATTAAGTGGCAAAATTAAGCCCCAAAGTGTTGCATGGGTCCCTACTGTTTTCTAGCAATAGGTCAAGAGATTGAGGCATTCTTTAAAGGCTAGACATAATTAAGTTGGCCCAACTAGGCTATTTGTCTTCGATGTAGACAAGTGCCATAAGTAACTAAAAAGTTTGCTTCCAGTTGATAGATTCAAGAATACAAAGTGCTTGTATTTGAACACGAATTTGATTATTTGGTCACCTTCAGTTCAGCCATCTTCTGCTCCCTCAAACATCCAACATGATATTCCTTCTCACACTAGATATGATATATGTAGTCAGAACTTGATTCAATGTTGAAGGAACACTTTCAGCAAATCAAACAATAAAAGATAATGAGTATATCAGAATCATACTTGGTCACAAATCATAACTGTTCGATCATCAAATCTAGATTTACTGAAATCATGACTCCTGCAATGCATAAAGACAATTAGAAAGAACAGAATATCAAGTTTTAAATAGGCAAGATATACCACTGCCTTGCCAGCAAAATTTTCTAAACCATCAAAGCAACTACATGACAATGATGGAGTCACACGGTCAAAGCAAAAATATATTTCCTTCAAATCATGAAAAAACGTGTATAATTTTTGAACCAGAAAACCAAGCAAGCATGACCATTCCCAGTAAATTAATAGCCTTCTGTAGCCAAGCAAACATCATTATAGAGTGAAATTAAAAGTCAAATTCATCAAATTCCAAAGAGAGGATATAAGGTGGAAATGAAACTCAAATCCATCAAAATCAAAGAAACAGGGGAATCTGCAGAGGAGAAGAAACCTGCACACTGCACATCCACCAACATCAGCCTGGGAACTTGTGACAATGCACATGCTTCTTTTGAATATCTGCTCAATGGGATCAACTCCTGCAACTCTCCCAGCGGCAATAGCATTATCATTAGATGCAACACTCCTTTCTCTTTGATGGAGATTTTGACAATACTGACAGTGCCAATCTCCCTCTGGTATACTTGGCAACCCCACACATCCTGCAACAAGATTAAAAAAATTTAAAAAAAACAAATCTATGTAGAGGATGATACCACCACTATTATTGCATAATAGTATGCACATAGAAAACAGCCCAACCGTTAAATCCTTTCTCAACGTACAAGTTAATGAAAGGTGGAGAAAAATAAAATTCATATTGGTAGTGAAAGTTGTTATAAATTATATTAGATATATATACAATATTCTTCAAACCAAATCAAGGAACCATGTCTAGCACCGCTGGCTGTATAGGTGAAACTGACTGTGTTGACCCAACACTCTCAGTGAGGCACTTAATATAGAGTGAGTAGACTATAATAATTTTTCAGGGAACTGTTGCATAGGCCCTTTGTTACCTCTCATGGCCCTATGATAGCCAATTATAAAAATCAGCCAATAGTATGGAGTATGGGGACATCTGATAAAACCTGCTAACTTAGCCACAAATTCTGAGGACAAGGTGAAATGAAATATTGTAGTAGAGAGTAACCAAGCCATCATGCAATCTCATTTCACTTGAATGTTTCTTTTATCCTATCAAGTGACAGAGGATCAAAAGTAGCCACAAGCACCTTCTTGCGTTGAAGACAAACTTCAGATCTGAATAACAGTAATTAAAAAAATAAAATTAGCCAACAAAAGCCAACATCTCAATCTACCGATTCCTGATTGATAATCAAAATATTTGCAATCTATCCTACAAGCATCCACGTTTATCCTCCATCACATTTGGGTTATGCAACCAGCAACAAATCATAGCGATTGCTTGATGCCTTAAGGGCAACATAAAAAACCTGAAAGGTTAGTAACTGTCTTCATAATGTAATTGTATGTGCTAATTGTTTTCCCTTGAAAAAGAAATTCCTATTACTAATTTCTTTAAGACACTGACAGAGCAAGAAAATTATGGACATATACATAATGAAAAAGCCAATTTTTGTAATAATATATAATTTGCTTGTAGTGAGTTTGACTCATAAGAATAGTTATTCTACTCCCTGAGAATTCCCAAAAAAAGTATTATTATGTTGGTAGCAAAAATGAACTTGGAATACTAATTCTCAGAGCATTGTGATTCCCTATTCATAAGGAATATATATATTTCCCTTTATTCTGTGAATAGGATATTCCCTTATCTATTACATTCTTAAATGATATATATTTTTCCTCAATTCAACCTTCCAAAAACATATTACCAGGGCGACAGTGTTTGATCTTGTTGATCAGTGAAGTTGAATGGGACCAATTGAATCTGTTGGGGTAGACGGGCTAGATGGGTTGAGAGGTTAGACAAGTCAATTGAGGTCAGACAAGCTAGATAGGAGAAGTAGATTGTTCATCAAGTGGACCAGGCAAAATGGTTGGAGAAGGTATCCCACGGCTAACCAAGTGGGCTGAAAAGGCCAAGCAAGTATATAAGGTTATAAAGTTACAAGGTCGGTCAGGTCAAGCAGATTGTGTAGGTTAGGTCAAACAAGGCAAATTGATTGAGCTAAGCAAGTTAGGAAATTTAGCAAGTAGGTCGATCGGATAGATCAATCAGGCAAGCGAAAACCCAACTGATCATGTTGGCTGGTCAGGTCCAATGGGTCAATTGGACTTGTCAGGCCAAACAAGTTAAGTGACAGGATCAATTAAATCACGCAAGCAGCGTAAGTCAAGCAAGTTGGTTATGGGGAGACAAATGGGCTAAAACTACAAGAGTCAAACAAAACATCTCACGTATGGAACTTTACCATTATAAAAATTATTCCTTCTCTATATTTTGACATTCATATGAACCCAACACTAGAATAGTTATTCCTATTAGATTCCCTGTCAATTCCAGTCCCTAACAATAGTTGTTATAATTTGTGTGTTATATTCGTGAACCAAACACACCATTAAAGAGAATAAACAGCATATTTTGGTCCACCAAATTTGACTTCTAAAAAAAGAGGGTATTCAGAAGGTGCCAAGAAACAAAGCCATGGCTACCAATTCATCATTGAAAACTCAGCACACACAAATCTGAAATATACCATGAGAGCTTGTTTGAATCATTCACTTTACTTGCACAAGTAGAAATAATAATCAACATTTCAATTAAAACCATTGCAACAAATCAAACTGATTGCAGATGTCTAGCAGCATAACCAATAAGAGCTTATTACCCTATAAATTAGTGTGATTTTCAAGTTTGCTTAGTACAAGCTTAGTTACCGGAGAGAATCTACATAACAAGGAATGCCCATAATAACAATTAGAAAGCATTATCATTATTTTGATCAATAATCAGAGAATGGACATATAATTAACACGTGCAAAGTACATCAAGTCGTATTAAAATCAACTTAAAGTTATCATAAATTTGACTTGTTTTCAATGTGGAAAAAAAAAAGATCCAGGAAAAGTAAACATCTACCTGTGTGAAAAGCTCTTGGGCATAGATCACAGAGTAGAAGGTTTCCACCATCAGCACAAATACTGCATAGGTCATCATTCTCACCAGCTGACAGCTTCCGATCCTTTGACAAAGAAACTGACAATTCATGAAGGGAAACTCCATTGGATGTGTATATATTATTGTAGCTGTAGAATCAAAGAAAGGAAAAGATGAACAAAATGTAGGAAGCTGATAAGTCTTCAATCAAATAAGTAAATATTGAACCCACGGTTTGCGCCGTGCTGCTCTACCAGCATGAGCTTCAAACTGTGACGGACTAATCTGTGCAATTAGCATATTAGATATTAGAATTCTGGCCACAGGGACAACAGAAAGGCTAAAGAAGATAGTAATTAACCACGGTGCTGCAGCATCTACAGTATATTCCAGCATCTTTTATGTAACCTTCAAGTAATCTCTGCAAAAGAAATGTCTATCAAACAAACATTGTTGCTAATTATTAGACTAGAATAAGAATCATTGACCACCAGCACAACCTTGCCACGGACATAGTAGCCAACTTCTGTTCCCTCTGGCAAGATGCCATTCATAAATACCAACTTGTGCAGGCCCAGATCCCTTGTGAAAATGATACATAATAAATTTGCCATAAATTAAACCGAAAGCAGGAATCTCTGAATGAAACTTTTTTGTTGAGTTGAAGTACCAACTTTCTAGTTAACCTTCCCACACTGGTTTTCTTGATTGATGATAAGTTCTTTGAAGAATTACTTGGTGGTTCTGGCTTCGAGCTGGCTCTTGGCAATTGTTCTGGCTTAGTGCTTGATCCTGGCTTAAAGCTTGTTCTTGGCAATGGTTCTAACTTAGAGACTGTTCTTGGCAATCTGAACCAAGAATAGACATAGTGAAGACTCTTTTTAGAATAAACTTGTTAAAGACTAGGAAGTAAGGAAAAAATAATACTAATAAGAATTATATAATACATTGATCTAACCAATATATGTTGCAGACTACACTTGGAGTCATGCTTTCCCCTAGTCAAATTTAAACAGAAGTAAAATTTCAAGGACAGAGTAGACTTGTCAATGGGCCGTGTGTCTGGGCTGAGCATGACATGCGCCCACTGGGCCAATGAGATTTTCGTGGTGTGTCTAACCTGACACAACTCCAAAAGGTTCATGCTAGACACAACCAATAGCCATTCCCTCCACCTAATGCGAGCCTAAGTCCAGGTTAAAATTCAGAAAAATAGAAAAAGGTCATGCCCAGCCCTAGTTCATGTTGTGCTCAGGGTGGTACTAGCCTAGACCGTGTTGAGCACAAGCATCAAGTGAGCGCTTGCTTCCTAGATCTATTCAAAGACCTGGCCAAGCATGGCATGGCACATACCAATCCTTGATGAGTCATGTCCGGTATGATTCCCACGGTGATGGGTCGTACCACATCTGGGATAGTCTGACCCATTTGACACTCCTAGGACCGAAGTTTCTAATTTACATGATATAAACAACAAGGAAGACGGCCCATAAGTATCACTCACAGAGTCACAGCAGAACTACAATGTATCACCAATGTCGGGAGCTTGAAACAGCCTATTTATTTTGTAGTCTTAATTCAAGCAAGTCATAACTCATACAAGATGGTCATACCAATGAATGAGGTAGCATCTCTGTCCACGACGATGACAAGCTACTGATGAATCAGTACAAGCATAGATTCGAGGTCATGTAATTGCAAGTCTCATAATGACCACAATAGCTCCATGATATTACATTACTCAAATTATGACAAAAATGAACAGTAATCATCCTTTAATCATTTTCTAGACAAACAATAAATTTCTACAACTAGAATTCCATGCATGCATTTAAAGATATATAGATATGCATCTAGCATCTTAGATTGTTATTCAAGAGGTATGTTTTTATAACTCAATAGTGTGATAGGATCCATGTAGTAAATTCCAAATTGTCGGGGAACATATTATTTTGTTATATCGCCTATCTCAATTGTTACTCAATACACCATACATAAAGTGCACACGTGAAAAATAAGATCATACATCCTATCAACTTTAGAATTTCGACTTTGAGCAAGCATAAAAAATATGATATGATGCTAGAAGCCGTTGGGGACATCTTGATGTAGATCAAAGTCTGTTTCATCTTGTCATGAGATTCAAGCAATTAACACAACTCATTTTACAAAATAGATATGATTTTCTTTTTCAGCTAGTCTCTCCTCCTAGCGTGTAATCAGCGCTATGAGAGATTCATGAAAAGTTTTTCCATGACCTTCGGATGATAAAATTTGTTTCTGTTACTTTATACTTGTTTTGACAAACCTTAAGTAAAGTTAGAATATTGACCATACAAAAAATGCACATTCATATAAATATTAGGATCAATCAAAATAGCCATCAATGCAAAAAGTAGATTATAAGTGCATATAACACAGACAAACAATAATAATAAACAAAACAGGCATCATCCTCATGGATTAGACTTAGAAAACCAATAAAACAAAGAAGAAAAACAAAACCCCCAAGTTTTTATTTATACAGATATGTGATCCTGATACAAAGACAGTAAACAGATGGAAACGAATAAGATGATCAACTCAGGCAAATCTATACTGTAATATGTGACTTAGGTTAGATTCTCTCCATTACTTCCTTGGTTAAAAAGTTGAATTCTTTAACACAAATTCACATAACTGCAACAGAAGTCAGAGATCTCAGTGATCAAAATCCACATCTCATTCTTTACTAAAAAAAAGGCAAATTTAGCATGTTTTTCCATGTGTCATAAAGGTTTTCTAGCCTTGACAATTTGATTGACAGGTTATGTTTTTTGATTTTTAGAATAATATATCCATAAGTGAGGTTTAGACTAAAATAGTGTCAACAATGTCCAGAACAGACCACAAGAATGATGGTGGACAAAGAAGGAAAAAAACACATAGGATAACAATGACATTATTCGATAGAATGAAGCAAAAACTAAATGAATCTTCTTCTGGGAAGAGTACCTTGGAGAACTGGCAATTCCAAGCAGTGGACCGGGAGTCCTAACAGGTTGCTTTGATTCGATACACAAATCACAGAATAATGCAAATTTTCCAGAGCGTGATGTTGAAAATGATGCTGTTGACAATAGCAAGGATGCAGCCATGTAAACAAATTCCTATAAATGCATCAATGTAAAGAAGTATTTACCACTGCAGTTTTGACAAGTAAAGCAATTCATTGGCGGCATTGGACCTATTGCACCTTGAATTGTAGCTTCCAACATGTTTAAAGGAGCATCACGGCATGCTCTCACTACATCATGGAGGCTACTACCATTTTGCAAGAAAATGAAATCTGCTGGGTGCTTCTTGGTGCTGCCAGCATGCTGCTCAAATATATAAGCTGAAACAACCTTCATAACATGCACAAAAAAAGGCCATAATTGAGTAAAGAACTATTTAAAGTAAGTGATTACAAGTATTAGTAGTATGAAGGTTACATAGAGGAGGAAATACTCACAGTTGAACTATCACAATTAGCACAAGAGCATATTATACCATTGCCCTTAATAACACCGTGAAGCTCAATTCGCTGTAATAATGTCATAAAGACAATTCCTGGTCAAAATCATAGTGTCCAAAAATTATACAGGAAAAAAATGTCAAATGTTCATCTTGCAGGGAAACCCCCATATGAAAGCTAGTACATGAAGAAAGAAAAAAGGAGAAAATGAAATTGACAAAGACTGTTTATTGGTTTTAAGAATATGTTGGTTCTGATGGTAAACTCAAGACCTTATTTTCATAAGCAAAAAGTACTAACTAAAGACTTGAAAATGACTTCAATCGCTGGAGAGTGCAGCATACCTTTCCATTGGATGTAAAATATTTGACAGGCAATCCTTCAAGCAATCCAGTTGACAGCAATTCTCGTACATTACCAGGTAGTTTTGTCAGAGAAATCTTCTTTGACATCTTTAGTTCCATCTTATTCTGTGGAGTGTTCAAAGATTCAGAAGTATATGCCTCGCCTTTTATTTCTTCTAATCCATTAGATTCACTCGATATGCTAACATCTGTGCCCAAATCATCGCCTCTGTCCTTGATACTAGACCTTGTAACCTTCCCATTTGGTAGTCCTGGAAAGTTATAATCTTGAATACGGCCATCTTTGTCATTTTCCATGGCAGAGAGCACTGCAGTTTGAACTTCTCTATTAGCAGGTGGAGCCTTCGAGTTCAACATTGACCTAGTAAATCTCCTCAAGGAATGTCCATGAATATCACTATAGTCCACTACTGCCAATGTACCCTGCAAAAGTTCTCTAGAATTCATAGTTGCCGTGGAAGGAAGGCTTTCGAGAATTGATTCTTGTACACCATCCCCCTTCGTCAATGCTAACAAGCTGTTCGATTGATTGTTAGAAGAAAATTCATTAGCATTAGATACACCATCCCCGTCAATCAAGACAGCATTGCCCATTGCACGTGAATTATCAAGGGAACTGCAATTCAGTTTGCACGTAGCACCACGATCAAGAACAATTGCGGTTTCCACGGTGGACCCTAAAGCTTTGGCCTGACCATTGGAAGACTTTAACAAATCTCCCATTTTGCCCCTCAGTGGAGATCTGACAAACACCTTGATCGGTTTCACAGACGCCGCAGATTCACCCTGGACATTAACCGACACTAAAGTTCCGATAGGAGCCACACTCCTAGACGCATCCACATCCAACTTGTGCTTATCGTCACAATGAACAACTGAGGCTTTGGCAGGCTTTCCATTTGCTTGAGCGTCATCCGCCGCTGATCCATCACAACTATCTAATGAAACCAACGTTTCCTCGGCGGAGGGTTTCGAATATGAAGAAGCAATCTCCGATGCAGAACCGCCGAAACTACCGGCCAATGTGGCAGTTTCCGCAGCGTCCTCATCCGCACGCACAACTACATCTACTCCTTCCGAGCCCACGTCGTCGCAATCCACAACAATCGGGGCAACCGCAACACCAACCGCCTTCTCGTCAACCTCCGACAGAAGGGATTCCTTCAGTTTCTTACTCTCCCTCGGCGCCGAAGCGGCAAAGGCACCAACCGACTTTCCGGAACGGGTACGACCAAGGGAAGCCGGGAGCTGGGACTGCGACCTGAGGGCGAACGCGAACTCCCGCTTCAGCCCGGAGCGGACTCCGGAGCGTATCACGAACTCCTCCGACTCGGGCGGCCCGCCGGCCATGGGATCCGGCCGTGCGAGGAGGCGACGGGTCAGGGGAGACGCATGGAGAGAGCGGCGCCGGCGAGGGAGGAGGACGAGGGGGATCGGGATGCGAAAAGAGTGGGAGATTAGGGTTTGTGGTCAATTTATAGGGTAGGGAGAAGGAAGGATGGGAGGAGTTGGTGTTGGGGAAGGCGACGAGCCGCGTGGTCGATGACTCGATGCAAGGAAGTTAGGAAGGGAAGAAAAGGATGAGAAAGGGAAAATACTTAATTTGACGAATTAAATAACAATAATTTTGTGACAATTAAACGATAATTTATTTAGTTTTGCCCTTCCAAATACCCCATTTAGTTTTGGGATGACTAAATGGAAAATATATCCAGCACACCCCACAATTTTTAAAAATATCACAATACCTCTAAAAAAAAATCACTATTTCTTGGGTTGGGCTACGGTACTATTTTCTCGGCCTGCAGGTCATCTTTAGTACGATTCATATTTCAAACTGTTGTCAATTTGACTAAAATAAATTTACTCAAAAATGCAAATACTCATATTCATATTTTTTTTTATTCAATTAAGTTATTTCTTATGTCTAAAATAAATACTTAAATAATTTTAATTTCAAATTTTTATGCAGGCTAAGGATAGAACTATTTGAGTCGCAATCAATTTTTTTTAATAATTTATGCATCCAGATCGAACCTACTCATCTCCAGCCCTGGTCCTAACATTTAGGGGCCCAGGGCGAAATAATAAAATTATATTTTAAATTTTTTTAATTAATTAAAAATTATTTATAAAGATTTTTTTTAAAAAAATTTATATACAAATTCATATATTATATTATTAATTTTATAATTTTCTAAAAACTTTTTCTAATATATAAAATTATTAATCATTCCATTTTTTATTTTTTTTTAAATAAAATTTATTTAAAATATCTAATTTTAAACCCTAAATACATATATTATACCCCATCAGATTAAAAAAAAATAATAATTTTAAATTTTTTTAATTGAACACTATAATCCAACTCCTAAATTCTAATGTAAAATCTAATGGGTTTAACACCGAACCTAAAAAATAAATCAAAAATAAAAAATTTATTATTAGACATCCTAAATATATACCCC
>JBAMIB010394912.1:0-10502 GCA_037177415.1 Kaempferia rotunda | reverse complement strand
ATACTCACTTTTGATTTTTGTCAAAAAAAAAAAAAATTACAAAAATCATAGATTTGAGGATTTTAAGAGTGTTTGTTCGTAGAATTAAAAAATAATAATAGATTCTTAATTTATTGTTACAATCTTTGTGAAAATAGAATTTTTTTTTTCCTCTCCCGTGATCCAACAGATGTAGATCAGTTCACCCTCCTGCAATTAACTCGGATCTCTCCCCTGCTCCCTGTCAAGGGGCTGATGTTTCCCATCCTCACCATGGCCGCTGCGAAGTCCCGGTTGAAGACCGCCGCGTTGGAGCTGTAAAGCCGGACCAGTGCATCCTGAGAGCCGCCGTTGAAGAGCTCCTGATCGGAGTGCAGCAGGCCCTGCTGCACCAACAGATTCTGGTAGTACTGGTTGTCGAAGGCCGCCGGAGTCTGGACGTCCAGCGGCGCCAGGCTGCTGTCGCCTCCTGACGACGGGCAGCTCCGCCTGCGGAGTGCTGCGAAGCTGGCGTTGACGTTGGCGTCGCCGTTGATGCGGGAGCGGAAGGTGGCGCACCGGGCCTGGCCGATGGTGTGCGCGCCGGAAAGCGCGGTCATGTCGCGCGCGCTCAAGCCCTTGGTCGAGAACGCCGACACGAGCTGGCGGAGGCTGGAGCCGGGCCCGGGGAGGTTGCTGTTGGCCGCGCTTTGGCTGGCCGTCCTCGCGTCCCTCCGCCCCAATTGCACGGTCCATGTCGGTCCTCCAAGCTACATAAATCAACCCGATCGCTCATCAACAAACAAAGCTTGAATCTTATCGAACGATCATAAAAGAGTCGTCGATCGATTGCTTACCAGGACGACACCGTCACGAGCAGAGAGCGCGAGGATGTCGGCGCACGAGACGGTGGCTCGGCAAGCGGCCTCTACGTTGGCCTTGACGGCGTCGATGACTTCGAAGCCACGGGCAGAGTTTGCATTGGGACCGGCGTTCTTCTCGCCGGTGAAACTAGACGTGTCGTCCAAAAGGATCGATCCGTCGCAGCCCTTAATAACCAAAAATAACATTAAATCTGTGTTAAAAAAAAACAGACAGAGAGAGAGAAAGAAAATCCTCTGAATAAGGAAATATGCATGATGAATTTACGAACATTGACGAAGCAGTCGTGGAAGAAGAGGCGGAGGATGGAGGCGGCCATCCGCTGCTCCCTGTTGACGGCCTGCGTCATGGCGGATCGCACGATGGACTCCAGGTTCGGGCAAGAACTTTCGTAGAACGTGGGCGAGAGCTGAGCATCGGCGGCTCCGGCGAGTAGAGCAAGGAAACAAAATAGGAGAATTCTGGTAGTAAGCAATGCGGCCATGGCTGATGCTGAACCAAAGGAATTGCTCGAGTTGGGATAGCGAGGACAGGGAAGGGATTACAGTATATATAGTCTTGCTGTGTACAGTCGCATAGTTCTGAAGAGTCAGCGGTGGGTCGACGTCAAACATTGCGAGCTCTCTGATTCGCAGCCAAATGAGTTTCCGAGAGATTTCGTGACATGGCAGCGTTCTGTGCAACTGGGAGCTCACTTGTGGGCGTTGACCGCAAGGGGGATTCAGGATTGGTCTCTAATTGCATTAATTAGTTGGATTTGGGAGCTTCGTCCAACGAGGACACTATTGTTGACGCGCACGTGTAAAATAGGAATGCAAGAATTCAACGAATCAATCGAGACATGATAATGCAGCTATCCATATTTATGCAGATTGGCCATAATTCCATGAGCACAAATTGTGTTATGTTCAATTAGAACTCAAATCGATCGACACGAAGCGAACACACTTTGTCGAGATGGGCTGAGAATGGGTTGATTTCGCCAAAGGAGATCGCAGTGATGAGCGTGCCTTGATTGAGATGGCTGGGTAAGGTAGGAATGGAAGATATCGTCAAAACTAGTGAGACATTGAAACTAATATCAGTAGCATATCAAATGATGTTTCCTTGTGGCTGAGTGAAAATAATGTGGTAGAGTTAGGAGGTCGAAACGTATAGAAAAAGATGAACACTACTAGTGGAGTAACAGTTACAGAAGAAGAAATGGTCATTGACAGGAAACCAGTGAATTGGTATAGTAACCAAATTAGTCAAAAAAATTATAAGTTCGCTAGGGAATACTTATGATACACTAAGTCAGGTGGAGAGATCTGAAAGTCTAAGTCAGATGACAGATTTGAGGATCAAGTCTAGACGAACCGACTCAAAATCAGTTACCGGGTAGGGTTAAGAGGTGCTTAGTCTTAACAAGATTAGCTGCTTAGTACAGACAAGGAAACAACAATAGAGAAGAATGAAAATCCTTGCGTAAATTCAAGCAAGCTAAATGCTTTGTGCATGATGTAGCCAAAGTCATTCCCACTGTTGAACAATGCTTAAGCAAGACCAACATTTTCTAACAAGTAGTTTAAAATATAAATAGTTCGAAGGTTTAGTTCTACTGAACCACAAGTGACCGATTGGCAATTTAACACAACCCTAAATATCATTAATCATAAAAAATCCGTAAAAGATGAAACTACAAATTGCGTACCATGCAGTTTTCCATTGTATCAACAGCTAGAAAAGTTGTTTGGTTTCCTACAACCGTTGCAGCATTCACATTAAATACCAATTTAGCGCATTTATTTTGTCACAAATTAAAGCATACCAGACAACATTAACTGAAAGGCTATCTAGTTAATAAACGGCTCCGACTGTTTAGATAACTAGTTATAGCTATAGAAACTAAGGTGCTCCCTATCAAGTTTCTTTGCTCTTATAGCCGAAAAGAAGAAATAGAAGGAACAAAGAGTTAAATGAGCAACATATGAGATTAAATTCCAAGAATTGCCAGAGAGAAATGGTCATGGAACTCAATTCAGCTGGAGGCAAAGCGTGAAATGCGTGGCCGCACAGGTGTCTTTGAAGGATTCACCCTGAAGCACAAGAAATTCATCCATTTAATTCAGACTAATAGTATAAGTATTTAAATGCAAGCATTTAGGCCACTAGTATAAACCATAAAAAATAAATATAGATACCTGATAGGCAGAGCTCCTAGAATCCTGCCGCTACATGTTAATGCTGTAATTGCACTTTCTGCCTGTGTTTAGCATTAGAGAACATTAATTTCTTAGATGCTACAGGAATACAGTATATAATTCTCCAGTTTCACAAAGTGGAGATTTGGAGTGGTATCTATATGTGGGATAATAAATAACTATAGTTCCAAATTTAGTGACACCAGTAACTGAATCCAGCATTAAGCTAAATATTACGCCATCATTTGGATGCTATTTGATGTCAATATCCTGTTTCACTTTTGAAAAATCCACTTTTAAGATGTGAGAGATTGCCAGCACATTTTAAATTTTGTAAAAAGAAAAGATCAAATATTTTCATTACAAGGGAGAAAAAAAATCCAACCAAACACAATTAAGGAGATGCAATTTTTGACTGGAAAACAAAACATAACAAGGATTAATTTAGTAATATTAACATGAGAAATGGAAAATTCATATTCATGTCAATACTTTAATCAAACATAAGAACTGGAATTATATCTTAAGAATCTTTTTCTAGCACGAAACAGCATTGTATCATTTGGTAAATTCTCTTTCCAGTCAATGGTGATCTAACATATTCATGCTTCTTACAATCTTGATACTATAATATAAATATATGTATATATTAGGACAAGCTTAGCCATAAAAACAAAGGTAGATTGGCAAACAATACAATTTTTCCCCTCATACACATTCACACACTTCTGCCATATAAATATTAGAGCAAGCGACAACTTTTTCAAATTTCAACCACCGAGTACTTAGTCCCTGTGAACATAATCATATAACCAGAATCAAGATATTTTCCAGTCTTATCTCTACATTTTTAGACCGTGCACATTAAACTTTTATTGAGGGAATCCATAAAATATCTGACTAACCATAATTAGAAGAGAACTATTCTTGTTTATATGTGATGATATAGTCTTGAATAGAGCTAGATGGAGAGATACATTCTGTTTGTTTCTTTATATAGAAAATTTCATAAATACCTAAACTTTCTGTAAGATATCCCAGATTAAAAAAACAGTACAGTGGCTTTTTACTAAATAATACTAATCCTAGAGAGCACCATCTCAGTCAAACCACCAAGATATTGCAGTGACTTGCAAGATCATGTGGAATTTCTTGGCACTATTCCAGTAGAACCCAGAATGAGGCAAGGTGAGCATGAGAGGCATAAAGCAATAATAGTGATTCCATAAAATGCTTTTGTATGTTAAAAATTTTCTAAACATTGTCATTCAATGCTAGTTTTAGTTATTTATATACAGCCCTCTCCAGACAGCTGACTGATACTGCCTAATGTCATTAATTAATGAAGCAAGTGAATAAACTTCAATGTAGAAAGCAATACCAGCACTAGAATACCTTCACTTAGTTAAACTATGTAATTCCCAGTAAATGTGTCAATTATGCTAATATTTTAAGCAATGGGTGAAACTACCACAATGAACGCAATAACTCACAAGAAGAAATTGGGAGAATATTAGGAAAACATCATACGCCCAATGCTAAAACTTGCGTCACCATGCAATGAAAGAACTAAATAATATAAAACAGTGGCCATTAATGAATACGGTATATCAGATATTTCTACTCTCTGCACAGCTACTTTGAGATCAACAAATCTAGGTGCCTCCTTTTGTTATGGGCAATGGATTGGAGGTATGACTGTGTAGTTTGTATCCAAACTTGCACTTAAATGATTGTTAGCCTCATAGATCTCAATTTTTCTCTCAGTCTCCATTAAGACACCAAGTGTTGGTTAATGATGTGTAGATTCCACTGCTTATCTATAAATATTTCTATGTGCTGACTAGACATACTGCCCGTTGTTCAAAATTTCATTCTACACCTATCGTTCTGCCAAAATTTAGTGTTCCAATAAATTACTGAAATTGGCATGAGTAACCTCACCTATGCTGACTTTTCTTCCTTTGATTTAACCCAAAAATCCAACACTCACCAATGTCCTAATCTGGTTAATCAGGCCAATATGGTTTTTTCTCTCTTGGTGCATCATTTCATGGATCTCCCCTCTCCGTGTGCATCATTTGCACGTGTCATTCTATAGATCCCAAGAGTTGTGCTCTTCTCTCTTTGCATGTATTATGCAACAAATCTCTCCTCTCTCAAGGTGCGTCATTCTATAGAGATTTCAAGATGAATGAGTTCTCTTTTCTCTGTGTCATTCTAGGGATCTTAAGTTAGCTTAATCCTTCTCTCTTTGTGTGTGTCATCCATGAACCTCAAGTCAAGTTAGTCCTCTCTCTACATGTGCCATTCTACACACATCACAAGATATATCCATCCCCTTTCTGTGTGTGTCATTTCGCAAACATATAGATTGAATATCTTTGTAACAAGTATATTGAAATAGCTTCAGCGTCAAGGAGTTAGGTTTAAATATGTAAAGGGTAAAGGGTTATTTGTAACATCCCCTATTCATTAGTAATATATAAAGGTAGAGAAAGCTACCTAGAGGAATCTTTACCAATGGCATGAAATTATTTCCGTTTGCCACTGATGGCTATGAAAAATCATGAA
Organism: Kaempferia rotunda; assembly: GCA_037177415.1. Taxonomy (NCBI): domain Eukaryota; kingdom Viridiplantae; phylum Streptophyta; class Magnoliopsida; order Zingiberales; family Zingiberaceae; genus Kaempferia; species Kaempferia rotunda. The sequence continues at coordinate 4,905 of JBAMIB010394912.1, read as the reverse complement.
ATATAAATACTCACTTAATTGATAAGAAAACAAAAGCATAGTACAATTGAAGGAACAGAATAGTCTTTGGGATTCAAATGCATCATTAATACCTGAACAAATTCAACAAATGCAATACGAGTTGGGTGTATATTATCGCCGAGGAGTCTGAGACGAGAAACCTGAATAAAAAAGTTTAAAAGGAGATAGGTTAACTCACTATCACTGCGACCTATATCATAATTATTCAAAATGCCAAATTAGTGGCAGTAGACTGACCTCACCACATTGTTTCTCAAAGAAAGTTTTGACATCTGTTTGAGTTACCTAAAACAAAAGACAAGAGTATGATCATGGAAAGAATATTCTAATGGATTTTATGGATGAAAATGCTTCTAAATTATTCATATAATATCGTAGCACCAAACCAAAAAATAAGGATACAAAACTAAAGGAAGACACCAATCTACCTTTTTGTCAATATTTGTGCAGTAAACCGTCCTGATAACCATGTCATTTTCATCCTTAGACTGCTTGGTACCACAAGAGTTAGTAATATTCAAGCAAATTAAATGGAATAAAATACATATGAAGACTAGTAAAAGTTTAGACAAGAAACAAAAAAGACCAACTCACTTTAGGAAGAAACTTTTGATTCACGGGTACGATTGCAGTCTTTGAGGGTAAGACTTTCACCGAAGAACGACCAATCACAACCCCATCAAGGTTTAAAGCTTTCATCGCACCATCTAATAGCAAATATCTATTGTTTTCACATCACTCTAGCACATGTATCTCCATGAAAAGAACTAAAATTTAGGGACTCACCCTCATCTGAAAACTCCACAAAGGCAAACCGCAAAATTGAATGGGGATCACCACAAATACGACAATCAACAACCTAAAAAAACACCAAATTTACAATAGTCAAAGAAAAATGTGGTAAAACAATCATTTAAATGGATAGGTCAACAATGTAGCCAAACAAGCAAGCTAAGTGATATAAACTAAAAATTATAGTTTTAACTAATAACTAAGTTTATAGAAGACACTCCTTTCCATTTTTAACATCAATCAAATCATTCATCTTGCTTATTTCTTCATCTTTGCCTATGCTTTCACTACCAAAAACTCAGAATCGGATCCCTGTCTTCTCTCTTGCTATTAGCAATCAAACCTGTTAAGAAATTCACTCCATTGGACCGCAGTCTTCTACTTTTTATTATTTCTCCCCATTTGAATTATCATCTATTGCATACTACTATCATTTATTCATATATTAGATTGCTTGATACTTAAGTTTAAATTTTGAGAACCTAAAACATTTAAGATTATTGATTGAAATTTTTTACTTTCAAATCTTATTTTTCAAATTTACAATAACCAAATAGCACCAGATCAGCTTTAACTTGGAGGCTGAATAATCAATTGCAAGTTACTGAATAGAAAGAAGAATTAGCAGGCTGAAAGACCAATATTAACTGTTTATGATTTAGTACAGAAATGGAAACTAATAAGCTTCAAAGGTTGAGCAGCCTATAGCAAATTATCACATACAATGAATAATTAGTAGGTTAGGTCATCAATGGTTGACTGCTCAAATTAGCTTCTTTTGAATCCCAATGATCAAATAGGCAATTGCTAGATAAATCTCAGTAGTTGGTGTTCTCCTGTTGTAAATCATGGGCAGAGATGAGACAGTGGGAAAGCTCGAAATACTATCTTCCTTTTCCTGAATCTTTAATTATTTTGTTCTGAAACGGTTGCAAGGTAAAAACAAACTCAACATTCATATAAAATTTCATATATCCAAGAATATAATAAGCACTCAACATTTGCCATCCATATTAAGCTACTTATGGTGTTACTAAATCCTTACCGGAGCCAATGTATTTGAGAAAACACAACAACAAACTATATGGCAACCATCCAGTGTCAGCTACTTGGATCTCTTCTTTTCCATGGAGCTCAATGGGAGGCCATCTTGCTGGTGTTATTCAGGTCATTTGGATGGTCAAACTATACCTTCCTCTCTTCATCAATATTGTCCATAATTGAATTTCCTTAGCTAACTAAATATGTTAGACATCAAGTATAACCAGGTCCCTTGTCTATGTCTAGGCAATTTGTTTCAACTAATTTCAGAGGATATCATTTGAGTGCTCTTGAAATGATTTCTAAAATTATTAGATAGGAATTTTCATCACTCAGTAACTTACTGAACAACATTGCTACCATTGGTATACGACAACGGAGATGTGTGGAAATATGGGATTTTGAGATTCCTAATTAGGCAAATAACGATTGAAATAATGCACCATATTGCATCATCAAGAAATGTTTCAGATAGTTGAAATTTGAGAAATTTACCAGCCCATAGTTAGAAAATATTTCAGCAAGCCTCTCCTCAGTCACCTGAATTATATAAGCAAAATTTCACATTTGAGTAATTAACATCAAAATAAGAATCGTGTGGCAATCCATTATTGAAAGCTACTAGTGTGTTTTAGCATTTAGGAAATGGTAACAATGCAACTAGAAGGATATGACATCAACCGACAACAGAATTAACAACAAAGTTTTCTCTAAATTTACTCACATTCTGATCAAGATCAGATACATAAATAGTACGCCTAATGCTACGCTCGCTCTCAGCTCTTCGAGCTCTATCATTCATTCTCCTCCGACCATGAGGATAGCCATTTCTCCACTGGAAAACAAACATAATAGCACTTCCATCACAAAAAAATGTCCAAACGTCGTTTTAAAAAAAGAAACTAATAGAAATGAAAATCCACCAAGAGCAGAGATAATAGGAGATTACGAATACACTTCTGAAATTCTATCAAATATATTTTTACATTAATTCTTAAAGGTTAAGTGCTACAGTGCAAACCCGCTAAAAAACTAGTGATTTTTGTACGAAATAAATTACGAGTTGAACAAAAAATCAAGGCAAAGAGAAAGGAAATTACTTGGTGATTAGGCCGATTATTCGACGATCCATCACTGCTCGAGTCCCTACTATTAACACCATTGCTAATCGGTCCATCTCCATAAGAACCACAGAACGCCACGAAAATGGGCGCATCGGCAGAAAGCCGACCGTTGGGTTTCTGAGTGCCGCCGGAGGCGGAAGCGGGGACAGTGTAATTCGAAGGGAAGAACTCCTCGGCGGCCGGGTTCAGATTGGAAATCAAATCAACAAGCTTCCGCACGTCGCTCTGGTATACCTCCGACGCCTCCGTCTGGCGGCGGATGAACTGATCATCCGCCCCAACCGCCTTGTCCGCCACCGCAGCCATTAATTTTATTCAGAAAAAAAAAACTAAAACACGAACGAGAAACCGATCGCAAGCCTACACCAATTCGGATGAAAACGAACGTAAAATCGAGAGGATCGAATCAATAATCACTGCAAAGGTCGACTACGATCGCCATTGCTGGAGCACTCTTGCCGTCAAGCTTTCTCTTGGCAAAAGACCCAAAAATGGGGCGAGATGCAGCAGATTTGACAACAGACAAAAGAGAGGGGGAGGATGAGGGTGAGCCGAGAAATTGCTATAAATAGCGAGTTTTTTCCACCAAATTTATTCTCTATTTAATAGATTTAAAGCCATTTTCGATTCTTCCTCTCCTTTATAAATAAATAAAGGAAATTTAACTCGAAACTTCCAAGAAAATGGTTTTGTTTGTGGGGGAAAAAATGGCCAATTTACTGAAACGCTCCCTTTATATTTTGAATTTACTGTCAGATGCCCTTCTAATTAATCTTTACAAAAAAGGTTCCATTTGTTGAAATCTCCAAACCATCTTTGATTTGCAATGTAAAGACAATTTCACAATCATAAGCTATTTTTTAAATGGCTATTAAGTTTAAATGATGAGACAATTAAGCATTATACATGACATATAATCAAAGATTAAAAGAGTCGTGCAATGGTAGGGGTGTCTTTTAAATTTATCAGACATTTACAGATAAAATCATCACAAAATTATTATAACAGTTAGTAGTAGTTAAATAGTGTAATAATCAATTAATCACTAATATAATAGTTGTAACAACTATTAAAAGGGGTTGCTATAATGTCAAATGATTATTATATTCTTGTAAAAGTTATTTATGATCATTTTAATTTTTAAAATGATTTTAATTTTGGATAGCGAATTTTGACTAAGTACTTACGAATTTGATGATATAAAAATAATTTATATATTCTTTTTGAGAAATTAATTTTAAAATAATTATTTTAACGTATTATAGCGGTTATATACTTATATGTAGTATGTATATGTTACTTATTGCAGCAATCACTAAATGGTTTCTAAAATAATATTAAAATAAAATATTTTTTAATCTAAAAAATAGGATGGCCGTTTTTCAAATATGTATTTATTTAATTACTCACCTCGTATAATTATAAATAATTAATAAAAATTATTAGCATGAGTGACGTCACACACGCTAATAATTATAAAACTAAAATCAAAAAATAATAAAGATATAAATGATAGCATTTATAAATACAAAATAATAATATACTTATTATAAAATTTATGCATGACATATACCATGAAAGAAAATCTAATTCATCAAAAAATAATTTTGAATAACAATCAGTTAATAATTGAATATTGAATCACGATAGAATAAATTAATTTTTAAAATAAATTGACTAATTTTTTAAATAAATTATCGAATTAATCAATTTTTTTAGCGATGCATTAATATTGAAGAGAGTCGAAAAATTTTAATATATTTTTTTTAAAAAAAATATCAATCCAATAAAACCAAGGTGGTTTGGTATATATTTAGTAATGAGAATTGTAATACGTTTGATTGAAAGAGAAATGAGTTTAATGATAATCTAGGAGATGTGTATTATGAAATTGGGGGTATGATACCTATTGATTCTGATTCCCGTC
>JBAMIB010394901.1:0-10504 GCA_037177415.1 Kaempferia rotunda | reverse complement strand
TATCAAATTACTTGATTCCTATAGATATTGTTGTTGTACAGAGAAGAACCGAGAATCATCTGGACAAGAGAGAACTGATTCTGATGAAGGTAATGGCTTCTGATATATTTTACTGAAAATCATAGAATATTTTGTTTACTCTTCCAAGATATTGAACTGCTAAAGTTCAATGGGAAATCATTCGATTTTATTTGTTTCGTCATACTCATCTGATATCTCTAGTGACATAAATCATTAGTTTTCTCATTCAATCATGAAGCAGGGAATGATATTTCTGGTATTGGTGGTAGGGAAAGAATAGATATCATCAACAGTAGCTCTGTACTTCTAAATTTGACTGAAATTCAACTTCTTTTTTCTAATTCTGTATTCTCATCCGATTTCTCAAAACATAAAAACACTTGAGGGATCTGTTAGGTTTAGCAGTTAGCATCAAAATTTATCTAAACTTGTGAATACCAAAAGCAAAACAGAGGATAAGATTCATATATCCGACTCCAAATGGCTGGGAAAAACATCATGATGATTCTCATCCTTTTTTAATCGAATCGTGTTCTTTCTGTTTTTTTTTTAAACATTCTTCAGTTCTTATTCAAAGCAATTGATAGGACGACAGGATAATCTTAGTTCCCAGAGATAGAGCTGTCAGAATGTTCCTTCTTTGTATTTATCTTTATCATCTTCTAGTATTCAGTTGGTTCTTTTCCAGTTCTTTAGACACCATAAAAGATCATCCCAATTCAGTGTCATCAAAGTCACCAAGTTAAAATGATCCATTTCATGAACATACTGCATTTGCAATCAAGCTAAGATATGCTAAATCTATACAGCTTCATACTATTTTGTTATGACGCTAAGGTTTACAACAAGTCTCTAGTATTAGAACATGGTTTGAAAGGGATTGAAACGGTTTACATACAAATAGACAAGGAGGATTAGGTGGTTTAATATCGGTATAACTGTTTCTTAAATCTAGATGTTTGAAGCTTCTATTTTCATCTAGATTTTGGTTTAACTACTTTAACTTTACGCAGCTATGGCAACAGACAAACAGCATGCTCAGAACCCTGAGAAGGGCTCCCCGTCACATGAAGGCCATAAGCGGAGACGAATATCACCAGAAGGAGACGGAGATGATGATCTGCAGGCTAGACTGATCAAAATTTTAGACCAGAACAGTAGAATGCTGACGGCACAACTAGAGGTTCAAAATCTCAATTTCCAATTGGATAGAGACCAGAGGCAAGATCAAGCAAACGGTTTGCTCATCGTCTTCCGCAAACTAGCTGATGCTCTTGGCAAAATAGCCGACAAGTTATAACTATGAATTAGATATTGGCATGTAAATTTTTCAATTTTTTTTGAGAGTGATAAGTTTTACAAGTAGCAGGAATAGGAAGTTTTAGGGTGATGAGTTTTGGCTCAATCATATGCATTCTTAATGATGCTGTTTCTTTTGTAGATCTATAGCCATTGCCAATATTTTCTCACTCGGAAAGAGCCAAATAGTCGCTTTCGACTCTAATGGTCCAGATGAGGTTTCCTACTAGGTTAAAATTTCTTACTATAAATTGAATTATAGTATCAAGTATCCAACCAGCTAAAAGGGGGGGAAAAAAGTGGGCGTTGCCTTGACAAGAACAGAAAGGTTACTTTCGAAGAAAGTATGAACAACAAAGTATATAGCAGATGTAGCTGAAACAACAGCAATAAAAGAAACACCTTTCAGCAAAGCCGAAGCCTGAGGCTTTCTACCAAGGCTTCAGGTCTCCTTTTGGACCAGCAGTCCAGTTCAGAATTTTCTGACCTGATTTAAGATAAACGGATTCCTCGTGTGGCAGCTTCCGCGCTAGTCCATTCAGTATCTGATGGAATGCGTCGCGAGATTGGGCTGGTTGTGGGAACAACATCGCCTGCTTCATCGAAGGGTTGGCGAGGAGACGCTGTTTTCTCAGAATTACCTCTATCGGTATTGAGGTTAGGATGGTGTCCAGTTTTGGCACATCCTCCTCGGCCACAAACACACCAATTTCCTCCCATGGTATAGCATCTGCAAATGGAAGCACAATATCATCTGCGATAACTACTGGTATGCAGCCAAACACCACTGCTTCCACCAATCGAGGGCTCCATGGCGCCCAACCTAAAGGGCACAAGCAGAATACTGCTCGCTGCATATCTTCGTAATAAGTGGTAGGATGTTCCGTAGAGATGTCAAAAAGTGGGTTGTTCTTGAAGTTCTCCCATACTGATGCCCGAGCACCTCTATTCCAACAGAAAGCAATAAGGTATGCCATTGAACATCAGTAGTCTTAAACTTTACGTAAAGAAATGAGTTAACTAAACTTGTCTGTAGTTAAAGCTCACCTTGCATAGTATCCGCCCTCTGGATCGTTCCCTACGTCATAAAATAAGCCTCGAAAATAAACAAAGATGGAACGAGGTGTGTCAAGAGGAATCAAATGAGCCTGCATTTTCTGTGGAGGGGCATATGGAGGAATAACAATTGAGCCATCCTTCAAGCAAACATGATTTCGTTGCCCAAAGGTCTGAACCAGTGTGGCACGCTTAAGCAAGTGCAAGATTCCTCGTTCAATAGCTTTTTCTTCCTATAATATCATAATTGATGGTTATAAGAAGGCAATGTGAAATAGTGAAAGAAAGTTCGCAAAAAGACAACTTTCACTGTGGCAACCATAGAAAACTCACCTGGTAGTGAAAACATGCACCAAAATCGTGCGGTGTGATAAAGAAATGGTCAGCCCCTTCAGTTCTGTTCCAGTAAGGCCACGTAGTGGATATCAACTCTATTGCGCTTCTCATCATCCGTGGTGATTTGAAGGGTAATGGGAGTCCATTAGGAGTTAGGTCACAAGTTGTATAAACAGGGGTATAAAACCAATCAGCTTCTTCGGGATTAGAAGTTCTGACAGGGCTTGAGAGCAGAAAACGATGCATGTATATCTCAGCAGCAAACATGTGATTGAGGCATCTGGGATCCTTTTGGAGAATCTTTTTGTTGTACTTACTAGGTAGCTCATATACAAACACCTTCAACCTGCCAACAGGATCGTCCTCTAGAACATCGCCCGCACTCCCTGCAGTAAAGACACTTAGCAATCTAATAGTGATGTATGTTTGGCCATGAACATTGTCCAAGAGTAAATTTAGTTATAATTTGGGGTCTAAAAGGTAGGTCTTACTTAGAAGTGAGAAACAATGACATATGCTTATATTATTACAAACTATAACAATCCGTTGAAATTTTACCCTTTAAGCATTAATCAAAATATCTAATAAATCTAAGGTTTTTGCATTGTCAATGATGTAAAGTTGATAAAAGAGGGAGCACACGTAACATAAGGCACTTCACTTTCAGCCATTGTTATGGTCTAAGTTGCTCTAGTATGAGTATCTGAAATGGGCGTAGATCTATGCACTTAAGTGCACAACACAGCTACTAATGAAAATTTAAACAAATGATTGATACATGTGTCAAATGCCCACTCAGAGTGGTGGTCCTTGATTATCAGAATCCATAGGTATCAACAGGCAAATGAGGAATCCAAGTATCAGAGCTTATGATGGAATGCACTTTCAACCTAAGCTTATCACGAGAAGGAAGGATAAATAATTAGGCCAATAAGAAATTAAGGGCTTCTTTAATCTTGAGCACGAGTTTTATCTTGATTCCACAGCTGTTTCTAAGTGTGGATTATATCAAATTGTATTAGAACATCAAGGTTACAGTCGCCATGCCCCTCTAATAGTAATGTGCTGACAGTGAAATTGTTGCGCAATAATGCTCAAACCATAAACCTCAGCATATCCTTCAATACCTAAATATTTCTATCTTAATGTTTTCCATAACCTGATGATTTTATCCACATTGACATCAAATCATGATACTAACCATAATTTATGTGTGATAACCACACTTTAAAAAGTTGAGATTGGACAGAAATGCATATGCTTTTCCACTTGCAAACTCCTTTCATATAATAATTCAAATTTGCAAATCTTGATACCAAGTATATCCTAGATCAGTCCCTAAACAAGAAAAATAAAGAGATTCCCCAAACAACGCTTTAAGTTTTGATTTTTCCCAAAAGGCACGTGATGCTTTATTTTGCTCAAATCATGCAGCTCTCTGACCTCCCTACATAATCCATATATTGGAAACACCTGTGATTTAGCAAACAAAAATCTTTCTATCTTTTTTAATTATTGTAATGGTGAAAACTTGTCCTTTTATAGTAGTAAATCGGTAAGAGCTATAGACATACCCAGATTTTCTTTTAATTAAAATGGACCATTAAGGAATATCTTCAAATTCTACATGATGGACCAAACCATCTAATTTTAGCAAGAAAGTCATATTAGAGTTGACTTGTTTATGTGTTTTCAAGTTGAAATAGATCATCATGGTCATTTTAAGGAAAGCTTCTTGATGACACAAATAATGTCAATCATGTCATTTTGACAAGAAACTATACGAGAGGTTTTGTAGAAGTCTCAAGTACAATGTTCATGTGTTTTCCGGTTAAGATGGAAGATCAAGGATATTTTGACAAGAATTCTTTAATCAATCAAACCATGCCATTTTTTGACTAGGAAATTATACTAGAAGCTTTCTAGGAATCTCAAAAAATTAATTTTGATTTGAAATTTAGATGGCTCAAAATAACTCACTTTGAGGAATAAACAATTCCAAAGATGAATTGTTTTCAATTCAAAACCATTTGAGATTCCTAGGAAGCTCTGATATGATCATATAGCCAAAATGTAATTTTAGCAATCAAGGAATTTCTATCATCTCCTTAATGGTCCATTTCAACTTGCACATGAACACCTACGAACTCTTGCCTCTTATATGAATTTCTTGTTAAAATGACATACGGAGTTTTGTCAAAATTCCCTTGAGGCACAACTCAAAAATATATGAACAATCCACTTGAAACTTCTAAAAAACCTTTGATGATTTTTTTTTACTCAAGGCAAGGAAAAACCACCTTAATGGTCCATTTTAAATACAAAAAAAATTATTTACATCTCTTTCTCATACAAATTGATTGTTATACGAAGCAAGCATTACCATTAAAAAGTTGGAGAAGAGAAGAATTTATCTGCTTCTCTCGCTCTTCCTAGTTCACGGTGCAAGGTTTTTTGGGTATGTGAAGAAAATGGCCCTTTGGGAAATCTGTTAAAAAGAAACCCCAAAATGGCTTTCGTGCAAAAGGTTTTTGTAGTAACTAGGTAAAATATTCACAAACATAATGAATATATGGATCATGATCAAGCAAGCATTTTTTGGGAGACAATTTAAAATTACTAAGAGTATATTCACATTAAGAACTCCATATCAAGCCACTCTTAAACAAGATAGAAGCAAAAAAAACCACAAACAAGTGCTACCAAATGATGAATTAAGCAAAAAAAATTCTATAATTTCTTATTAAACCACTGTGGTAGAAGCAAAAAACCACAAACATTCTCCATATCCAGGCATAATTAAAGCAAAAAAACTTAATAGCTCTACCAAATTGATTAATTAAGAAACACCACAAACTTCATAATTTGAGATCAAGCTAGTCAGTCAAATTTGCATCTGTAATCTTATTTCCAGGAAAATGAGGAAAACCATCATAAACTCACATCTTATAGGAATAGTAGAGCAAGGAAAGGAAAGACAAAACTTTATAGGTCTACCAACTTGATGAATAAAGCAGCTCTAAATACTTTCTAATTCGAGATCAAGCTAATCAGTAAAAAATTGTCTCTGCAGTCTCAACTTCACGGAAAACAAAAGAAAAAGAACAATCGTCATGAAGTCACATCTCACAGGAAGAGTAGAAGTAACCAAATTGGTTACAAAGAAGGATGGGAAAAAAGAGTAGATATAGAAGGAGAAAGGCACTTGATCGAATGCCTCTAAGTTCAGATCTAATCTCAAAAAAGAGCTATCCCCAATATAAACAGAAACAAAAAAAAAACAAAATTTTTAATTCAAAGCTCACCAGAAATCCTCTCCGTGGGGCGATTGGGTTGGTGCTCCTCTCCAAGAATCCCCTGGAAGAAGAGGCAGCAAAGGATCAGCAGCGGCAGAACCCGAAAGCCGCCGGCCATAACCCCCTCAAATCTCCTCTTGCAGAGAGAAGGGCGACGAGATCGAAGAAAGGAGCAAACTTTACACGGCGAGAGGGGGAGATTCCTCTGGGCAGATGGTGGGAAAGGGCAAGGGGGTGGTTGGTGCCCGGAGGCCTGGAATTGGGACCTGGATGCTGAGCAACAACTAAAAAGAAAGTAATTAAATGAAAAGAAATCGGTGGGGTTGGTCGTAGATGGACTTTTGCTTCGAGAGAGGGGGAAAAAACGTGTACCTTGACCTTGTTTGGTCGGATTCAACCATTCGATTCGGGCAGGAAGAAGAAAGCGAGCCGTGGGAGGTGCTCGCTTCGTGTTGGACTGGATCTCAATAAAAATGGCGCAGTAGTGGCGGCTGGTCGAGTTGAGACGAGCCGCTAGATGGAGAGTCAACGTCAGTGAGCACAGAGAGAGAGAGAGAGACAGACAGAGAGCGGGTGTGATGTAGCTTCATTTTTGGATCACTCACCAAACTTTTCTTCCGCTGCCGAATTCAGTGAAAATATGTAACTGATTAATTTTGAACGTGATTGATTAACTACTATTATTAAAATAAATTTTAAAACGCAAATGAATCCTGATAGACAGCCCAATAACAAAAATATTCGAACACCGCAAGTATCTAATGTGTCAAATCCTCTTTCATTTAAAAAAAAAATTGTCAAATCCTCGTTAAATGAGAATCCCTCCTATCTCTTAAACTTTTCTTTTCTACCGCCAAACTCAACAAAAATAAATTAATTAATTTCTTCTTTATTTTTTTTATTATTCCATATATTTAATTCGATTAATTTTAAAAAATTGTAACTTATAAAAATTTCTTATCCGCCACTAATATAAATCCAAAAATCACGGATAGAACCTGGCAAATGACCCAACAACATGAATGATTCAAACACTATGAGTATTATTAGATATATGCGAATAGAAAAGAGGTGAAAAGGAAAGGGTAAATAGACTCCATTATGAATGAGATTTTAGTCGCACATTGGGAGTTTTAAGGCATATTGATTGGTTTATATTGATTTACATGCATTGATGATGTGAACAAATACATGGGAAGAGAACGCGTGAGTGCACAGGGGTGCAAATCTATGACCCGAATTGCACTGAACCATGTTGACTCGTGTGCGAGCATGACCTATGTGCGTCGAATGTTGGATCGGTCAAGGCAAGATTTGCCCAAGTGAATGAACTAACGTTTTGCTGGTTGAATTTCTTTTTACTACATGCTTAAGAGGGTAACAGAAGCGTTAATATGAAATTAATGACGATTCAGTAAATTCTCGACATTAATGGTGATATTAAATTCATTAATGTTGATTTTGTAATGTCTTAGCATTAATGATGATATTAAATCCATTAATGATAATTCTGCAACGTCTCGACATTACTGACGACATTAAACCCACTAATGGCGACATTAAACTCAGCACTGAATGTCCATAATTTGGTCATTCATTGCATGCAAGGTGAAAGCTCCTGTATAAGGAGGCTGGATCTTGAGCAAAGGAGGTAGAAAGCCGGAAAAAAAAACAGAAGCTCATTCTCATGCATCTCTTGCTCGGCGGAGTACCCATGATCACGCTGCCACATTAAACTCTATTTGTTCCTTCTTTGTCCAGTTGTCCTCTTTCTTTATATTGCCGTTGTGGTCAATAGGTGCTACAAAATCATTTTTCAAAATTAGAAATATGTCAAAATCAGTTTTGAAATATACCTCCATATTCTTTTTCTAGTGCACGAATTCTCTCTCGAACTTCGGCTGGTGGATACTCACTCCGGCCAATGTTTTCTGTGATTTGGTCAGCGGTTAGTCCTTCTGAAGCATTCTTGCTCTGATACCACTTGTTCATCCTGGTGGCAGTCGATAAGAGGGGGTTGGAAATCCCTGAAATAAGAGCTAGAATAATCTTTTATTTTTCTTAATAAGGACACGGAATTAGTTAGGCAAAAACAGTTAACATTAACAGCATAATAACTTAAAAAATTAAGTAAGAAGGCTCCAGTATTTACTTGGTTACAACATAGGTGATTATTAATTCAAGGCAGTTGAACGCACTAAAAGAATCTCCTTCGTTGTAGGCGGAGAAGCCTGGTACAAACACTCAAAACTCATAAGGAAGACTAGGAATTAGTATAGTCGTTGTTGTACAAGTTGTTGAAATTTTCTAGCACTAGGGGGCTTTTTATAGCCTCCTAGAGATCAGATTTCGAGGTCTGAAGGCTCCTCCAAGATGGCCCAAGTCGCTTCCGAGTTGATAAAGTTTTATCTTAAGAGGTAAAACTTTATTTCCTTACAACGACCGTTGATCAGGTCTTGAAGGTGCCTTCAGCTACTCGAAGGCCTATAGGTGCCTTCAAGTGGTTGAAGGTGCCTCCCATGTTGCACTTGTGGAGACACCTTCCAACACTCTGAAGCCGCCTCCAACAGGTCAACTTCAATGTTGACTTGTCTTCGTCCATCTCTGGTAGCTTAAGTGATTGGTCCGACATTCAGAATTAGGCTCACTCAAACTCATGTTTCGTCCTTCACCTCTAGAGGCTTCCTTTCGGTTTCTTGTGTTAGTCCCTTTAGGGCCGGTGAGTTGAGATGAGGAGGTTGGAAACTAAGATCTGAAAACAAAACTAAACAACCTTTCTCAAACCAAATTAAGCATAAACCAAAACCAAGTAATAAAACAAATGCAATAAAAAGAAGAGGCAGACTCAGAATATTTACTTGGATCGTGATTAGGAAATCACTACTCCAAGACAAGGAAAAGCGTAGTATCAAATCTCCTTTGGGGTAGGCGGAGAAGCCTCTTACAGCAGTTGTAGAACAGAAACTCTAAAGCGCACGATTACAAGGTTTGGAATAGAATTGGATGAATAGAACTGAAGATCTAGAGCCTATTTATAGGCTTTACAAAGTTGATCTTCGAGACCTTCAGGGCGCCTGGACCGTCAGGGCGCCCCCAAACTCGGTCAAACTTCATCCACGAGATCCACTAATCGCGCTGACCATTTCTGACGAAATCCACTCCCGGGCGCCCGGAAGGGTTCCGGGCGCCCCGGACCAAAAAGTCAACCTTCTGTTGACTTTTGTCCGGGTCGTCTCCGGTCGCCTCCGGTCGCTTGGGTGATGTCGGACATCCGAAATAGGGCTCACCCGAACCCATTTCCGTCCTTCTCCTCGAGCAGCCTTCCTCCCGGCTTCTCGTCCCTCGGACTGCCCCGCGTATCCTTCTCGTCCGCCGGTGTACTCTCCACGATCTTGCCGTCCCTTGGATGTACCGAGCCTGTCGACTCGCTTCCCGTGCCGTCCTTCTCATCCGTCGCGTCTTCCGCTCGACTTCTTGCGATCCTAAACTCCTGCACACTTAGACACAAGGATAAGAAACACACAGGACCTAACTAACTTAGTTGATCACATCCAAACTACCTTGGGGATCAACTGATATCCCTTTAGCACTTTCCAAACCAAATTTTTGATGATTTCTTTTGAATATTTGGTTTGATAAACATGAGTTCTTTCACTTATTTGTTTGACTTACAATACTAAAAAGAAACTTAATTCTCCAACTAAGCACACTTCAAATTCATTTTCCATATGTTTGATAAATTCATCAAGAAAGTCATTATTTGTTGAGCCAAAAATAATATCATCAACATACACTTGGCAACAAAAATATCCTTATCATGAGTTTTCAAAAACAAGGTTGGATTAATTGTCCCTCTTCTAAACCCCTTAGAAATTAAGAAGGATGAAAGTATTTCATACCAAGCCCGGGGAGCTTGTTTTAGTCCATGTAAGGATTTCTAAGTTTGTAAACATGATTTGGATAGTCTATGTTTTCAAATCCGGGGGGTTATTCTACATACACTTCTTCCTTAATAACCCCATTTAGGAAGGTTGGTCTCTGGAAGTCCCTCCACGGTCGTGTGAGGGTCACACGGCCATGGAGGGCCAATCTCTGGATTTTACTGGAGGATTGGCCACACAGTTGTGTGAGGGTCACACGGCCGTGCAGGGCCCGACTTTGGAAATTAGGTGAAGTTGGCCACATGGCCGTGTGAATGTCACACGGTTGTGTAGGGCTCGAATCTGTTTGGCTGGCACGGCTATGTGAGGGTCACACGGCCATGCAGGGCCCAGTTCTGTTGCTAAGCTGAAGTTCACACGGCCATGTGAGAGCCACACGGCCGCGTAGGGCCCTGCTTCACCACCATGGTCCATTTCTTGGTCCCCACAATGACAGATCTTTGCCCGCTCATATCGGAAACTCCTATGTTGCTCCAAATGCATCTTGAAATGCTCCAAAATCCTCCAAAAAGTGCTCCTGCACATAAAAACTACACAAGAGCATATCCCCAAACA
>JBAMIB010394891.1:0-10505 GCA_037177415.1 Kaempferia rotunda | reverse complement strand
TTTCCTTCAGAGAGAGAGAGAGAGAGAGAGGGAGAGAGAGAGAGAGAGAGAGAGAGAGAGAGAGAGGTCACGTACCAAAGAAATAAATTAACACTTAGATACTTAAAAATGGAGTTTCACAAGAATGTAACTTCACGTACAGCCATGTGAACTATTTGAAAACAAATTATGGTCAACTGACTAGCTTAGTATGGAGGCTGCACCTAATTATCCATTGATGTGTGTTCCTTTCTAACAAAAAAGCATTCTGAAGCCTGTAGATAGATATACCTTGCAGGCAGCACATGAAGATTGAGTCTGACTTATTGTAACGAGGATTAGATTGGCTGGATTCCAAGTTTGAAATCAGAACCAGATGAAACATAAAAGTCAATAAACAGAGCAAATGTGATTATTCCATAACGTTATATGCGCAAGGTAGGAAGTGAATACATGTGGTAAAAGAGTTTCTTAGGAAATTTAGCTGATCAACATAATATGCAAAAAATTCAAAACCAGCAAGCCCCATATCGAGTCTTCAAATTAGTTTTGACAACTTATACACATGACCAACATATGGAGAAAGCACGATACTGGTCCACTTTGTCTGTAACTTTAACATTTATTAAACTCTAAGGAAGAAGCATAGACCATCCAAAAGCTATGTATAACAGAAAGCAAGGAAAATATGGCAGAAGAAGCTTTGAATAAAAGATAAAAATAGAGATTCAATCAAACAAAGATGTTGAAGGTAAATAATGGAGCAGAATGTATGTCAATGGAGCCACTTCTTTTTCTACAACAGTGTCATGGATGATCAATTTCTCACCAGCAAACTGGAGACAGCTTATTGACCTTGATTTGCAACATATGTAAAGAAATTGTGGACGGCCAGTTTCTGACCAGCAAACTGCAGAGAAAGGTTATTGGACTTGATTGCCAATGATGGAAAGAAATTGGAACCTAGCTACTTTGCAATCCAACACATCCCTGAGGCCAAGTCTCTTTGAAGTCTTTCAAAAAAGATAAGTTATCAGAAAATAGGCTATATAAATTCCCCCACAACACTGTCTAAGTAAGGAATCTTGAACACAGTCAAATTAACAATACCAATGTATCTAATCCAAGCATGAATGCATGATACTAACCCACAGCTTAGAAACTAAAATACATATCCACTATGACCACTGCCAAAAGAAGTAATCAAACATGTCTTTTAGAGCAAACATAAGTAAATTGCCAAATAAAGAAACAAATTACAGCAAGGAAAACTAAGCCTTGAGGTAAACATAGGTAGACTACCATCATCTGTAGCCTTTTAGCCTCCAAAGCAGCATTATTAGCTCTTTGTTTTTCCAAGCAAGACTCCTTTTCATAGTGTTGTCTTTTATTCTCTCCCAACTCTAGAGCAACCTCTAACTGTTTCAACTGTGCTTTTACCTCACTAACCTCCATCATATTTTGAATTGCTTCCCTAAAGAATGTAAAAGATAGTAATCAAATAGAATGGCAGACAAGTCAACAAGCAACTACTTAATTCACCAACATGAAAGAAACAGACAACACAATGAAACCAGACTCATGAGGATGGACAAAGAGTTTCATAAAGTGAAACCACTAATAGTATCCACAATATGATGGACTTGAGATTATCTTGAAGGATCAGTACATACTTCTGCAGTGCTGCAAATTTTTTGGAAATATCACTGAGAGATGTGACATCTGGCAGCTCTTCAAGCAAGGATTTCCAAGAGGCAAGCTCAAACTCCAGCTTTTGAGCAGAAAGTTGCACGTCCTGCAATTTAGATAACTCAACTTCCAATTTTTCCCTTCGCCCTTTTTCCTCTATTAGTTTTTCCTTCAATAACTCACTATTAGTGTGAAATGCTTTAAATTTCCTAGCTTCTTGTACCTCTGCCTCCTGACAAAAGAGGGGTAAGTTATTATTGCTTCACAATAAAACTGAAGAAAGATTTACAAAGACAAAGATTAATAAAATAGAAATAATAAGATATAAAAAGGAAAAGCAATTTGAAGAAAATGACCCCTCAATTCTAGTAAAGCAAGTCAAGGCACTTTGGAACTAGGTAACACCTTAAATGGGAAAATATTGATGAAACAAGCAATACAAACAGACAAATAATCCAAAATTGCAATAGTAGATGCTATTAGATGAATACTACGTATTGACGTTTATGAAATGCTCATGAAAGCAACAGAACCTCTGCAAGGAAAAGGATAAAAAAAATACAAGACAGCAAACATAAACCAACAGAACCTCTGCAAGTGCTAGAGAAAATGCAGAGAAGCTGATTAAAGCGACAAAAGAAGCTTCATTAGCTTATATCATAATGAATGTATATCACTCACATAACCTCGGATCTGCTCTTGTAAATATTTGACCAAATTCTTATCTTCTGAGGAAGTACTTTCCTGCGATGGAATGGGATATGTTGCAAGCTTTTGCTCCAGAGCATTCTTCTCACAAAGACACTGACAAGAAGGTAAAAATCATATCTATTTGCAAAATTGTTGATTAAAACGATCAAACTAAAACTATTTATATGGATAAGACAGCTAACAAAGAAAAATCTCAAACACAAATACAGACAAAAGTTATGTCAACTATCTGCTTCAATCTTGTTGGAATAAAGTTGCCAAATAGTTCACAATTGACAGAAACGAGAACCAAGAAAACAGTTAAATAACAGCACATAACAAGCAGTAATCAGTGGTAATCACATGAAAGTACTGTAAAAACACTAAAACAGTGGTTACCTCGTCGAGCTGTTTCCTCAAATCATTCAACTGCTTCTTTAGCAACTCTGATTCTCTTTCTGAAATTTCTGCTCTGAGAGTCATGCGCTCAAGCTGAAAAAAATAAAAAACAAAATCAGATCATCTTGGGGGAAGTTGGTATGAAAGCACAGCACAAAACACACATCAGCAGTCATTTTACGGGCAGAGAGCTTAGAGTCATCTTGCAGATGTTGACGTTCTTCCTTGAGAATATTTTTCTCCCTCTCAGCACTGTCAGATAATCTCTGAAGCCTCCCTTCTAAATCTGTTGCTCTCTCTTTTGCTGATGTAAATGATAATTCAGCTTTCTTACGAGAATCAACTTCTTTATTGAGTTGCACCTGAAACCCACATCATCGTTCATTTCTACATGAAAATACCAATACAAGTAGAGAAAATAAGGATAAAATGATAAGAAAGATTATAAATTTTCTTTTTTATACAACAGAACTTTAGATGTAGAGAAGATCAAAGAGGAAGAATTTTGATATCAGTAGGAGATTCCATAAAGATGAAATGAGCTATGTTTTGTAAAATGTTAATAGGAGAAAATCAAAAAAGGAGGAAGAATGAAATCTATGAGTGCTCTCCATGATAGCAAAAGAACTAGTCTCTCATCTTTTTCCTTCAAAACGGAAATTAATCAGTAATTTTTTAATTACAATCTCAAATATTGGGACTTTTTTATTCTGAATTATAAAATTTCCTACGATTTGTTAGTGCTGAGCTTCCCAGGTATGAAGACCACAATAGGTATACAAGTAAACTTTCATCGCTCTTGCTACTACAATGATTTGTCAACCTGATTTTTGGTGGACAAATTTTTTGGGAATAAACTATCAGTGGGAAAAAAATTCAATTCATCTCCACTAAGTTTTCACAAGAGTAAATAAGGGAGAGCTTTTCAAAATTAGACCTCTGCCTTCCTCCCCCATGGTGTCAGTGGTTTTCATGCCTGGCGAGCATGGCAGAGGCCAGTTTACCCCATTTTTTCCCCATGTCAGTGTACCAAACATGACTCAAAAAAGGCTACCCACCCAACATGAGCCCAGACCCAAGTGAACTATGCTCGTGTCAACCTGAGCCCGCAAGCTTGATAATTATTAAATAATAATAATCTAAAATTAATAATAATAATAATAATTTTTTTTATAAATTTTGATTAATTATAATCTTAATAGTAAAATTAATATTTTTTCAAAAAGTATAAAAAAAACATAATAAATTTTTTAAAATAAATAATATTATTTTAAAAAATTATTAAACGCTATTTAAAATATTTAACATTTATAATAATAATAATAATAGTAATACTATTATTATTATTTCATACAAAAAAATCGGACTGAACTTGGGCCACAACCCATGTCTAGCCAAGTCTTGTGCCGTGTCAACCACAACCCAATTTGGGCCCAGGTTTAGCCCACTGGGTGCAATCCTGACACCCGTCCCAAACCCATTGAGTATTTTGGGTCAAGCACAGCACAACCCAAGTCGACATCAAATGGGTTGTGCTGGACCAAAGCAATGTCGTGGCTGGCAAGGCCAACCATGGCTAGAATGGTAATAATTATAATGGTAAAATACAGATATTGAGGAAGCTAAAATTGAATGAAATATGAACCTCAAAGTCAACAAATAAATTAGGTTCATGATAAAGGGAAAGAGTGAAATTATAGTAGTGTAGCAACATACCTCAAGTTCACTGCATTGTTTTACTTGTTCCTTATATCGTTCCATGAACTCATCCATTTCTTTCAACAGCCTCTCCTGCAAAGCTTGTTCAAGCCCCTTTGATTCCTCAAGTTTTTGCTCCAATGATAAAATACTATCTTGGAATTTGGTCCTCTCATCTTCTGTAACAAGTACGAAGTCATTTTCAGGAGATGTATACCAGAGTAATGATAGGAAGAAGTATACATCAGCTAATAAAATGGAGTTGCACTGTGATGTATATTGATTTATTACATGAACACACACAACAAATAGACATGTCTTGCAGATATCAAAAGCAGATAGAAGTCAACATAAAGATATCTTAGCATGCAGTACAGGCCTAATCAATTGCCCTACAAGGGGAACTAGCAAATATCTATGTTCAAGTGAAATAACATTTGTCGTCCAATGTAGAATCAAAGAAGAAGAAAAAAAAATCAGAATATGTATGGGGACAGCACCACTTTGAGTCAACTCGTTGTTCATCAACTCCAATTTGGCTTGATACTCAGCTACTTGCTTCTCAGCATTATTTAAAGCAACCATGAACTCTGACTTAACCTGTTAATTAAAAGAATATAAATCAATGTCCATCCAACCACAGCATTTCAGTACCAGAAACAGAACTGATATCCAGTATGATTTTTAACATGCTATGTAAGGACATTAATCCAAGATCATATATAGTTAAGAGCATATGCTGATCTATTCCAGCTGCATTGCTTTCCATCCTAACCAAAAAAAAAATAGAATTCACACAATTTTTTCAAAGAAACATTGACGCAATCGACCACTTTTCCTCTCTTCATCTCCTATTCCGTGCCAGAACTTCTAGATCCGGTTGGACTGAAAGATCACGAGAAACCTGATCCAGTGTGCAAAAAAAGATGACAAGAGAGATCACCATTTGGCGGCAGTGGTAGGTGCAGACCATCTCATCGGAGGGTTCGACGGCTGTTATTGGCCCAGGTTCCTCGTAGCGCACAAGGCGGCGGTCAGATACGGGGCTATGAAGGTCTTCCGCGACCAATTCAGGCCTTCTCTTCTTCGGGACTGGGGTCCGGAGGATCATCCTATCTGGAAACCACTGGACGGTCGGAGAGCCTAGGGTTTCTACAGTCGGTCACACAGCTTCGTGACAGCGAGAGGGAGAGACGCTGACGGCGACGAGGTAGAGCAGCGAAGAAGCCCTAAGCTTTCTGGCGACCACCGCACGCGATCCGGTTCCTCCTCATTCGACGAGGTGAACGTCCTCGAAAGTCGAAACATCGGAGCGGAGGGGGAAGATTTAAACCGCCACGCCGGGCCGGTGCGTTTGTCGGGTTTCGGATTGTCAAACTTAACGGGTTCGGATGCTATCGACTCTACCCGTGCATCCATGAAGAAAATAATGGACTCCTCTACTCCAACTGTTTACTCAGAGGAAAGGCTAGCCCCATGAATCGGAACAGTTGAGTAATGTAGTTGATCCGGATGTTAAGAAGCGAAGGACGTTTGAAAAAAAAAAATAGATAAGCAGAGCTCGAGATCACTTTGAACATCTAAGTCCCGAGGTCATCTCAGGCACTCAAAACCCAAGATCACTCCGGTTGTACAGAATCTCAAAACCACCTAGGGCATATAGGGTCTCGAGATCACCTCAGGCACCCAGAACCCAAGACCACTTTCGATGTGCTAAGTTCCGAGGTCATCTCGGACACTCAGAACCCAAGATCACTCCGGGTGTACAGAATCCCAAAACCACCTAGGGCATATAGGGTCCCGAGATCACCTCAAGCACCCAGAACCCGAGACCACTTTCGATGTGCTAAGTTCCCGATACCACCTCGGGTGTACAGAGTCCCGATACCACCTCGGGTGTATAGAGTCCCGATACCACCTCAGGCATATAGAGTCTCGAGATCACCTCGGGCACCCAGAACCCGAGACCACTTTAGATGTGCTATATTCCCGAGACCACCTCGGGTGTACAGAGTATCGATACCACCTCAGGCATATAGAGTCTCGAGATCACCTCAGGCACCCAGAACCCGAGACCACCTCGAGCATATAAGGTGCCGAGATCACCTCAGGCACCCAGAACCCGAGATCACCCATGGCATATAGGGTCCCGAGATCACCTCGGACACTCAGGACCCGAGACCACTTCTGTGTGTAAAGTTCCCGAAATCACCTTGGACATACAGTGCTCAAGAACCCTTCGACTATAAGACCTTAATTACTATAAAAGGTCTGTATCCTCCTCCCATGGGAATTATGTGTATGAGACTTTTTGATAGAACTTAAAAATAAAATTATGATGCTTTAAGTTCAAAATGAATAATATTATATTATTATGGATATATTTCGATTACTTTTGGACCTCACATATTGTAGAGGAGTAAATGAGTATAATCATGAAAGTGTTCACATACCCTTGCCTAAAGATGCAGACTTCTTTTATAACACCACTTAGATGATACTTATCTTCTCATTAATTGGACTTCGCATCACATTAAAAAGAAATGTCATATTATCATATATAGGGTCATGTTCTTGATATATACTACTGTAGAATATCATGTGAGAGTAGGGTGCTATGAGTATGCTCTCAAGATTGTTGTTAATGACTCTTTATCCTTATGGAGTTGAGCCGGAGAAGTTGGGAACTTTAACTTCTACCTTTGATCAGCCAGTGAAGCCGAACTTTACCACGTGTAAACTTTAACTTCTATCATTATTTTAATGTAAATTTCTAATTTTCTATAAGAAAAAAGTTGCCACTAACTATAATTTTTAAGCCTAATATACAATTTGATTCAGCTCGGTGAAAATAATAATATATGAAAATCCAAATCTACGCATTCTCATAATTAAGGGATTTTATGTGGTAACTATATCTATCCCTTTATAATAGATTATATTTGTTATTTTTATATTAAATTCTAAAATTAGAATATAACATCCCAAAAAAAACAGATATATTTTGGAGGTTAACAAATTTTTTTTTAATAAAATTTTATAAGACTGTTTGTTTCCGTTAATGTCGGGATTTCCGTTAACTGTCAGAGTCAAATTATTTCTCTATAAATATAATTAAATATCAATATGAGATCGGCCGGCCCAGACGTCTCTTCTTCATGGACGATTTAAGTAGCCGCCGCCGTCGCTTTCGCCGGCACGTGCAGTCGCCGGAAGGGGAAGAAGACTACCTCAGTAATCTTCCGGACGAGCTTCTCAACCACATCCTTTCCCTCCTCCCCACCGTCGATTGTATCCGCACCTCCGTTTTGGCCCGTAGATGGCGTCGCGTCTGGACTTCCGTCCCCGTCATCGACTTCTCCTACCTCCAGCTAACACCCAGAACTGTGAATCCCTTCTTCGCTTCCCGCGGCGGCGATTCTGTTTCTCGTCTTCGCCTCTCCGGACCCAGCGATATCCACGATCGTCGAATGACCGCCGGCGCCTGGATGATATGTGAATGCAGAATAAATCGCGACCATCACGTCTACAAATTGATCGAATATGCCAAATCCCACGGTGCCCGGCACGTGACTCTCCTCCGGTTCTTCTTCGAGTATTGCAGCGAGTGTTTGCTCGACCTTCTGTTCGACTGGCCATCGCTCGCGTCGCTGAATATGCAAGTCGTCGGCTTTACGAATCTCACATTATTTAAGTTTACCAAATTCAGATTGAGCAATCTCAAGACGCTTTCCCTCGCACTCGCCCAATATTCAATTAGTAACGAGATCATAGCTAAGCTGCTCTCCGCCTGTCCTGTTTTAGAAGAACTACAACTGAACAGAGCAGATTATCCCCAGTCCCGGCACGAAGCCATTCAGATCAAACTCCCAAATCTTCTCCGATTGACTCTGCTTCCTGTTCCGTCGAAGCTTCAAATCGATTGTCAGAAACTTGAATATCTAAGACTAAAGGCTGACGAAAACTTCATGCACTTGCATGTCGAAGCCCCCTCTTTAACCTCTGTTCGATTATACAGATTTTGGCGCTTTGGAACATTTGCTCAGACGATGTGCAATGTGACTACGGTGGCTATAAGGGTGTCAAATAAACGCCTTTTAGGCATGACTCCTATATTCCTGGTATGTTAATCAATGTAGATCTTATAATTAATATCGATCATATATATTTTTGTTTGTTTCAGGGAAAATATAAAGCCGTCGTCCAAGGGTTTCCTATCTTTGACAAACTGCTCGAGTTGAAGATCAAAATGTATGTCGCAGAACAATTCTGTCTGGACATCGTATTTGATCTTCTTCGATGCACACCGAATCTGCAGTCGCTCGTTTTAACTGAGTACAAAAAGGTTTGAACATGGATACTGATTTTGTTAATGCAAGTTTCTTTCTTTCTTTATTTCTTTGGCTTGAGTACTGATCATCATCGATCTCTTCCTGCAAATTAACAATTTCTGAATTTCAGCCACCGCGTGATGAGGATTTGGGCGAGTGGGAGTGTTCTTCATCATCGAGGAGGATTAATGAGCCATTGAAGCATCTGGAAAAGGTTTCGGTGAATATCAGCAGTGAAAGAAACCGGTTGATGTTTCTAAATACACTGTCAGAGGTAGTTCAAGCATGGGATAGAGTAGTAAGTAGTCACCTGCTAAATTTTGACATATATGTTAATATTGATTTTGTTCTTACTTTGTTAATTCATTTTTAGCATATATATATATTCTGAATTAATAATCTTTTGTTTGTGATAGGAATACGGATATAACTTTTAAAAATATATATAATTTTAACTTTTAAAAAAAATGTAGGATTGTTTAATAAAAAGTTTAACACTAATTAATTTCAAATTTAATTAGTTAAACAATTTTAATAATTAAATGAATTATGAATTTAATTAGTTAAATAATTTTAATAAGTTAGTTATATGCTTTGATATAGATAAAAAATTTATATGATTTAGAATGGATAAAAATCTATATCATTAACTAGGGATAAAAATTTATATGAATATAAATTTTTAATAAAATTTTTAAAACTTAGCCATTATGATAGATATGATAAAACTATATAACATAGAAGTAATTTTGAGTTTCGATCCAATTTAAATAATTTTAATAATATAGTTAATTACTTAATGATGAATTTAATTAGTTATATAATGTTAATAATTATGTTAATTAATTAATTATGAATTTAATGTTAATTAATAATTAATGTTAATTAATTAGTTAAATTCAGACTCCCGAGCAGATCAGCGCCGGGTTATAAGTGGGGGACACCTCATGTTGTCCGAGTTGTCGCCGCTGGACGTTAAATCTAAACTCCCGAGCGATTCAACGCTGGGTTATAAGTGAGGATACCTCACGCCGTCCGAGCTGTTGCCACCGAACGTTAAATTCAGATTCCGGAGCAGATCAACGCCGGGTTATAAGTGGGGACACCTTACACCGTTCAAGCTGTCGTCGCTGGACGTTAAACCCAAACTTCCGAGTGGATCAGCGCCGGGTTATAAGTGAGGACACCTCACGTCGTCCAAGTTGTTGCCGCAGGACGTTAAATCTAGACTCCCGAGTGGATCAGCATCGGGTTATAAGTGGAGACACCTCGCGCAGTTCAAGCTGCCGCTGCCGGACGTTAAATCCAGACTCCTGAGCGGATCAGCGTTGGGTTATAAATGAAGACACCTCACACCGTTTGAGCTGCCGCAGCTAGACGTTAAACCCAGATCCCGAGCGGATCAGCACCGAGTTATATGTGAGGACACCTAACGCCGTCCAAGCTGCTGTCGCCGCACGTTAAACCCATACTCCCTAGCGGATCAGCGTCGGGTTATAAGTGAGGACACTTCACGCTGTCCGAGCTACCGCCGCCGAATGTTAAGCCCAAACTCCCGAGCGGATCAGCGCCGGGTTATAAGTGGGGATATCTCACACCGTCCGAGTTGTCATGGCCAGACGCTAAACTCAAGACTCCTGAGCGAATTAACGGCGGGCGTTAACCAAAGGATTGTTGATTGACCGAGCAGCAGAAGATCTATCTCGTTTTGAACTTGAA
>JBAMIB010394890.1:0-20884 GCA_037177415.1 Kaempferia rotunda | reverse complement strand
AGAGGACACCTCAGCCTTCGCCCCTCCGGATTATGATGACTCGGTCAACATTCCAACCACATCGCCCGGCCGTTCTGTCTTCTCTTCGCGGTCAGGATCAGATAACATCATGTATATTATTTGGTGACACAACACAACACAGCATAGGGCAAAATTGTTTGAATCCCTTAAACCGTTGCGTTACCCTAGCACGCAAGTACTTGTGTGTTAATTTGTGATGATGATTGATTCACTCAGCGCAAAAATATATAGTGAACAGTTTGATCGTTGCAAATCACGCTTAAGACATGCACCCAAAACCATTGACTTCATTTATTAGCTAGCTAGCTAGGGTTTGGTAGCAGGATTAGGTATAGGAATCCTCAACTCCGATGCATCGAGCAGATACTGAGCATTTTAAAACAGTCTGATGGCAGGGATCGACCTAATGGGGCAAGCTGATCCCCTCTTTCTTTCCTTTTCATGGTCTCCTGAAGGAATTGGCTTGGTTTTTCAAAGAAGCGGATAAGGATTGACAATGGACGTTTCAACAAACACCTTGTTGTAACGCCAGCGGCCGGGCTAATTAATTAAGGAAGTGGAAGCTAGCTAGGCTAAAAATGTCCATGCAGAGGGGGTGAAAATTTAGCTGTTCCTCCATGTCTCATGCTGAACATGGAGCAGAAGAAACAAGATAACCTTCAAACTCGATCTTACTGTGTTTTTTTTTTCTTGGGTGTTAGTTTTTATGTCTGTGAGTTTTATTTTCTTAAGCAAAGACTGAGGACTTTGAATTGGATCACTGCGACTTGTTTAGGATAATCATTTTTTGGTGAGCAATGTCTAAAGGTTGATTCTGAAGACTGCATTGGAGTGCATGAAAGGAAAGAGGAATAATTAATTGAAGACTGATGATCAGCTCATTCAAACAAATTAAGCTGTTCATATTGAACACTAAATTGGTTTAATTTACCTAATGATAGATGCCACACAATTGTCCACTTTCATAATTAACATGACATTTTATGTTTATGAAGATTTGTAGTGTGAAACGAGTGTAGGCATAATAAGAGTGTAGGAATGTTTTAGTGTCTAGCTAGCTTTGTCCAAAAGTTTACTACCTTTTCTCATATGTTATACAAATTGCTTTCTCACCAAATTAAAGTAACAATAAGGCAAGCATCCACATTAATGTATTCTCTTTTATTGCTCTTTTTATCATTATTTGTACAAAAATGTTTGGCTTATTAATTAGTTCAACCGTGATGATATTAAGCTTAATTTCCACTGAATAATAAATTGAGTATTCTATTTTTGTTGCTTGTTTAACATTAAGGCTTTGAAAACATTAATTCCAATCTATAGGTGTCATCAATGATCTAAAACACCAAAAATGAGTACAAGATTTTTTTTTTTTTGCCCTCACGAGCATAACTGAGATAGTACCTGAATAATTATTTAGGTTTTTGTATTGAATCTGTATCGAATCTCAGAGCTAGTGGAGTACAATCCCTGTACCCCCTGTATAACTCACCCCTCACCCCCACATCTACCTCCTCACCCATATCGATTTATCTCTTCAGTTATTATAATTTATCTCTTTTGTGTTGATCTTAAAATGGACTGACAGAAGCAATGAGACGAGCACTTTGACT
The DNA here is from genome assembly GCA_037177415.1 of Kaempferia rotunda. Lineage (NCBI taxonomy): Eukaryota > Viridiplantae > Streptophyta > Magnoliopsida > Zingiberales > Zingiberaceae > Kaempferia > Kaempferia rotunda. The sequence goes on along the minus strand of JBAMIB010394890.1, from coordinate 19,250 downwards.
TTGCTACAAGATTATATATTTTTTTAAAAGAACATTTTCTTAAAATGCCTTTGCCAAGAAGTAACCAAATTTTAACATAGATAAAAGTGAACTTTCCTATTTAAAATATTAGGGGAAAAAAATGAATATATAACCACATGCGATTTGTCATTGTTGACTTCTGATTGTTCACTTGCATATAAGCCAAAGAAAAGTCATGGCCCTCCTCCACTCCCCCTATTGGTTGAACATTGCCATGCTTTTGTAGGCATGGTTCCAAGGATAATTTATTATCTCCAGGTCATTTTAGGACTGCATGCTGTACTTGGTCATTACTATGTGACAAGAATTTGACATTTTGGTCTAGGGTTGAGGGAACATAGCAAGATTTTGTAGGATTATTAGTGCATTTTAAGTAAGATATGTGATCTTTGCGAGAATGACAATGGTCAAAGTATACGCCTTGGACTCTCTTTTTCACGCATCTTTTCTATTTTTTAAGGAACAGTGAAGTTTTTTACTTAATCATTTCAGTCATTGCTTGTCCTAATCAATGGTCTGTGCAAGTGCTTTGAAAATCAATCACAAGAAGTTAAGTAATTCCATCGAGATGAAGAAAGGTTCTCTACGACTGTCATAGCATATTGTTTATGGAAAACATGAAGATCGAGTTTGAATAGACTTAGGGAATACAGACACTATAACTATATAATACCATATATTTTGTGTCATTTGTTGATCCTTGTCTATGATCACTCATCATCTTGATCTCGACAACTTACCTCATATAATATATAAATATAAATATTATCAAAATTATAAATTTATTTCGAACAGAGTTTGAATATATTGTTAGGATCAGACTATATTACCCTTAAATGGGGGTGGAACTTGGGCGTGGGCTAATTGGGCTTTATATTACCCTTAAATGAGCCGGTCCGTTACGGGCCATTATTTAGATTGCTCACCCAATTGATCTTAACGCAATCCGTCCACAGTCCTCGCAGCCCTCCACCAAACTCGCCGCTGGCTTCCTCGCCAGTCGGGAGCTCCGCCGTCACATCGGCCATTGTGAGTCATTTCTTTCTCTGTCTTCTTCTTCTTTTTCTTCCTCCCCCCTCTTTTTTCCTTTGGTCTCTGTCACTGTCTTTTGTGCACTGGCGAGAGAGCGGAAGGCAAATTGCCTCCCTTCGATGTATCTTTCAAATGCTTAACAGTTTGCTTTTCTCCTCTTCCTGTCTGCTGTTACTGTTGCTTTTTTTTTTTTTTAATCCCCCTTTAAATTGCGCGTTCGTGTTTGTGTCTTTTTCTTTCTATTTGATTGTTTTCCTGGTCAAGGAAGATTCTTATGTTGGCCTGCCCCTCGTATTTGCGCCCTAATAAAAAGAAGGAAGCAAGCAATCATGGAAGATTAACATAAAACAAGGCTGCTGGAGTGGTCGCCAATCGTAGTTTTCTTTTGTCGTAGTAATAGCGACGTACTGAAATTAAAGAAAAAATTTATCAAATTCAGATGCATGATTATACTAAGAAACAACCGATAATCATGAGAAATTATAAATTTTATATTATTCAGTAAATTATGGTGCCAAATGTATGTAAGTTCAAAACTCCTTTAAGACGAGCTGACCATTTTGAAATCTAGCCTTCTTGCACGTATGAAAGGTATTGATTGAGTGGTTAGAAGGTTTTCATGCCCCCTTTCTCGTTTTTCCTTATCTTAATTTCTATGTCTTTTTTGGTTTGCCATGTAAAACATTATTTCTGCATTTTTTTCCTTTAAAAAAAAAGAATAGTATTTTTTTTCTCTTGTCTAATATCACAACGGTTGATGTTTGTCCTTAAACTATCGAGTCAAATTATCAATAAATGAATGCTAAGGGCATGTTTGATAGGTGGGATAAAATATGATTGGATTGATTATGATAGGATTAGGGGTAGGATTAATAATCACTTCCCATGCCTAGGGATTGTGAATCCTACCCTTAATCAACTCTGATCCTACCCCTAATCAATCGTATCAAACGGCATATTAACAACTTTTTAAAAACATAATCTTAATCCTATCACCCCTATCAAACGGGCCCTAACTCTCTCCCCCCTTTTGCGCTATCTCATATTCTAAGCTGTTATGATTCTTGCTTCTAAATTATTGTCCCCGATGAATGTGAGAGTCTGCTGTCTCTATGAGCACCTTATGCTTCTCATTTTGCAAAGATAGCTATTTTTTAAACAAGTCTACTGAATCAATGTTGTAGGAATTAACTATAACTGCAAAAAAAAGAACGAACTTTAGTCTATATTTAGTTCTTGTTTGTACCAAAGTGTTTATTTTGCTAACTATCTCACTAGGTTATTATTACATTGACTAATGTTCAGTGTCAAATTATTGGATTATCTTATATTGTGTTCTAAAGAATAGTTTCTTTTCTTTGAATGTGGATGCTTGATTTGCACTTACTAATTTCAGTATTTCTGTTTGTCTTTTTGTACTGTTTGTATTTCTGTTTGTCTTTTTGTACTGTTTCCCGACAAATAGTCAACTGAGGTATATATTATATATGTTATTGGTGGAATCCTACTTTCTGGCATCAGAAATTTCCTGTATGGTATTATTATCTTGAAATCAAATTGATGAACAAATCTTAAATTATACCAATTCAAATGCTCTATTTTTTATGCGATATTTTGCAACAATTTTTTACCTAGGTCCATATGCTTTGACATGTGTTATAAGAACCAAAAATCAGTCTGCTCAATTGACCTGTCTTTCTGAATACCCACCACCAGCCTACTCCCCATTTGACAAACATTTATGATAGCAAAAGGTAGAATCTGCCACTCCAGCGGAAGCTAGACAAACATTTAGGTAATCCTATAGCTGTGTCTAGTGTGGGGAAATGTAATCATTATGTCTCGCATTATAGAAGATATTTATTGAATTTATCTTATATTTTGAATATGATAAATGTGATGGATTGGATCCATCATTAACAAAAATTATGTTAACAAAGTTTCCATGACACACTAATTTCTTGTCCCTACTGGTATACTTTTCTTGTTTTTGATTTGTTTGTGTCAAACCTCTATTTTCTCTCACCTTATAACACAAGGCTGGCCTCTACTTGTCCAGATCCCTCCTCTTTATTCATTGACTGGTAGTCTTTGCACTGTGATTTTCTTTATTCTGTTTCTTGTCAGCCATATAATTTATTTCAGTGTAATAAGATTGATGTAAAACTTTTTCTTTCCTTTTGCAGCTAATTTGCACATGTTTCATTGATGGAATAGGGCACCACAATTGTATTCCTCGTCCTTTTTGCCTGTTCCATCAAGTAATGGGTTAAAATGACCCAAAGTTGGTGATATTCATGAAGAATTGTTTTGTTGATGAGCAGAAAAGGAGGGACAAGAGAAGTAAATATGGATAAAGATCCCAACTCTGAGACAACTGCAAATGACTACCGGGATCCTGAGCTTGCTGGTCGTGAACATACTGGTATTGAAAATAATCTTCAGCACAGAAAATATAACTCAAACAAATCAGTTAGGAAAAGGGGAAAGGTATTGCAAAATGGGAGAGCAAGATATCCACTAAGATCTTCGCTTGATGGGGTCAGAGTTCTTCGCTCCATGTCAAAATGTAAGGTTAAGATTTCCTCTGAACCCAGCAATTCTGCAGTGAGTTCATTAACCAAGAAGAGAAAGAAGAAAAGGAAAGGAAAGAGTGCTCAAAGCAATGAATTTTCACAAAGGAGAAAACACATAAGTTACTTACTGAGAAAAATCAACTTTGAGCAAAGCCTTATTGATGCATATGTGAATGAAGGTTGGAAAGGTCTAAGGTTTGTTCTTGATGACCTTTGTTTTTTTCCGCTTCTAGATATCTATATACTCGAAACCTGTATTCAAATTTAAAAATATATTGGTAGAATGGTAGTATGATGATAATGTTGATAAAATGTTTGGTAGACATTCTATGAGATATGTTTTCAATTGTAACAGCTAGGTGTATCCTGTAGAAGATATGACGAGGTATCTATTATGGTAGAAGACAAAAAAGGAGGGTTAAGTTTGCCATTGGTTGAACTGAGTTGGTTAGATTAGTTTTATTTATCAGGAAACATCTTGTAAGAGATGCCACTGCCCTTAGTTTAACATAGATATCTATGCCCCGCACAAATGCCTGAGATGTTGTACTAGGGTGTTATTCAGCAAACTATTGCTCTTTGTCTGGTGTTTTATTTTCATTATCTTGGCTGTTTGAGCTTTATTTTCTACTTCTCTGTCATTACAAGTAACTGATCTTCCCCCTTTATCATTATTTGTTCATTTACATAAATAATATAGCTTCTTATTGTACTAATTTATTTAGTTTGCCTGAAAGATTGTATCTTTTCCTTTCAATTTATTCTTGCTATTTGGTATGCTGAAGAGTTTATAGTGGCCATGACTGTTTTCTACTTATCTCTGCTTTACAGCGACAATTGTCTTTTTGCAGTTTGGAAAAAATAAGGCCTGAGAAAGAGCTTGAACGAGCCAAATCTGAAATTTTACAGTGCAAATTAAGGATTCGTGATGCTTTCCAGAAACTAGATTCCTTGCTTTCTATAGGAAGGCTCTAGGAAAATCTGTTTGATGATAATGGAGAAATTGACAGTGAGGATGTTAGTCCTGCCTTGTCTATGTCATATTTAACCATCATGTTTGGGTGCACCTGATTTACAGAACTTCATCTTACTGCAGATGTTCTGTGCTAAATGCGGTTCCAAGGATATATCTGCTGACGACGATATCATACTGTGTGATGGCATTTGCGACAGAGCTTTTCACCAGAAATGTTTGAGCCCGTCATTAGCAACTAATGAAAGTAAATATTGATTATTTTAGTTTAATATTCCCGTTGCAATTTGCATTAATTTATGATCACTCAACTCTTTCTTGCTTTTAACAAGTTCCTCCTGAAGATCAAGGATGGTTATGTCCTGCATGTGATTGCAAGGTGGATTGCCTTGATTTGCTTAATGAATTTCACGGAACTGATTTCTCGATCGAGGACACATGGGAGGTAAGCATGATTGTTTTGCTATCTGGATATTGAACTTACTGATAATGACTTAGTGCTGATGACTATATGCGTTCTTACTTAGCCTACCTCTTTCCATATAGAAAATTTTTCCCGAGTCAGCTGCTGTTGCAAATGGTAATGACCAATTTGATGATTCTATCTATCCATCAGAAGATTCAGAAGATAATGATTATCTACCTGATCACGTAGAAGGTAATGCTGAAGATCAGGAAGAATGGTCAAGTTCTGATGAATCAGATTCTACTTCATTGTCAGAGGACTTGGGCCAGCCTGTACAGAACAGGATTGATTATCTTTGCCTCCCTTCTGATGATTCTGAGGATGATGACTATGATCCTGATCAGCCAGAACCTGATAAGGATGAAGATTCAGATTTGAATGAATCAGATTTTATGTCTGACTCCGATGATTTCTGTGCTGACCTTTGTAAAACTGTGAATACCAATGCAGTTTCATCGAATTTATGTGATTCTGAGTCACTTGATGGCTCTGGTCAGTTGAGAGCTACTATGCAGTTCCCTTTAAACGCTGAGAATCCACTTGTAGAGGCAGATGCTGGTCAAGGGACCAATTATCCAACATCAAAGAAGAGGCAGCGGGAGAGTTCAGATTTTAAGAAGTTGCCTGAGGTGAGTATACTTCTCTATCTTGTAGTTCTAGCTTCATAATGAATACTAGTAATTTTTTCATACATAATCCACAAGCCCTAGTATTTACTCATGTGATGTGTGGATAACCTTGTTGTGTTAGGATCCCATGGTATTTTAAGTTGGCTGAGGATAGATTATCTTGAGAATAGAAAGTGGGTTGGTGTGGTCATTTATTGCATGATGTGTGGCTATACATGACTCACAAACATAATGATCACAATGATGAAAATTTACCACACGAATAGCATGCTCAGAATGAAAGTAAAATCAAGGTTTCGACATCCACTAGTGGCACTGTCACTAGCAACGTGATCTTGTTGAAGGGTTGTTACATTCAAAAACAAGAGACTTTGTGCATCCTCAACAACAAAGAAGAAGATGAATCCCATTTTGACACTCATCGAGATGAGATCTTCATGTGTTATTGCGAAGATGGAGATGAGGGGTGTACTCAAACGGAGAGCAGCTCGCTGTCTGAATGCAGGAGAGGAGAAAAAGCTGCAATTCTGCACGTATGCTACTCACTAATTTTACGTGTTGGAGTCCATTACCCCCTCTAATTAGACCCACTTCAGGTCTAATTAATTAGTTAACCTTAATTGACATGGCTTCATCCCTAATTTGAAACAATAATCAGATTAATTTCCTAGGATGAGATAAATCATAGAAACTAAGTTCAGACTGCAACATAAAACTCCCTCTTTATCTGTTAGTTTATTTTTTTGGTAAATATCTTATATTTTGTCGTGCAATTGTCTACTTATTGTTATTACTTTTTTTTTTGCCATCAATGAATCATATGTGACATTTTTTAACAATTGAGGTTATGCATTTCTATTTTGGTAGTGCATTTGTCCCTCACCATACTTAATATGTTCTTACCTGTCTCCTAATTTTGTGCCCAAACATTGAAGGAGGTTGATGCTGATGAATCATCCAAACCAAGTCAAGATGAATCTGAGAAGTTTACAGTGAAGAAAATTAAGAAAAATGTTAGTAGAGAAGAACCTTCTATATTGCCATATGAAAATGCTCAATCTAACACTAATCGGCGAGGCTCCAGAGTTGAACACATTGCCAAGAAGGGTAACATACAAGACATTTCAAAATTAGATCAGCCATCAGCATCAAAAGCAATTTATGAGAGTATTTCAGACCGAGCACAGGAAAAGGTGAGGAATGATGACAATCAAAAAGTATTCTTGTTTGGTGCAGCATATTTTTGGTTAATTACTGTTAAGATAATATATTGAAAAAACATCTCTTCTATAGTCTGAGCTTTTGAACTATTTGGTTGCCTGTGATTGAAGTTTTCAGAATCATGGTCCAGTCCTAAATTTAGTTGCATATAGTTCTTGGTGGTTAGCCAGTGATCATGCATGGACCAGTTATATAATTGCAAGTTGTTTGACCCACATTCCAGACATATTTCAAATGTCTGGAATTCTCATCTGAGCTGTCAGTTGCTCTGCTGAAACCCCAAGAAAAATGTGAACCAGCCTGAAAATTATGGACCCTATAAACATAGATATCGATATGTAATTATTAGTTTTTATACTACAATATCTATAACTTAAAAAAAGGGTAACTTGGTGCACGAAGCTCCCACCAATGTTGGTTGCAGATCCCATATTACATGTGTGGATGCTATCATAATGGAAAATTCGAGTAACCTGAAAAACTTGGAAAATCCAAACCATAAATGAATGAAGTTTCCGCACGTAAATGAATTGATTCATTCATTCAGATCTTTTCCTTTCTTTGTTGAGATTTCAAGTTTGTGTTTATGAAATTCTGTATTATCTGTATAAATCAAGAAAATTAAGAAAGGAAGAGAAGTGGGTGGATTGGACAAACCAAATTGTGCTGCTTCATCCATACTTTCGCATTATGTTCATGCTAGGGTAGCTATTCTTGTTGACATGAACCGTCCATTTCTTACCAGTGTGGAGATAAATGGGTCCTCTGAGCTAAATGGATCCCCTTTACCTCCTTCCTATCTGTCTAGTATAATCCCTTTTGGCGTGCGGCTTGGCATTAATCCCTCGTGAATCATGATAATTGCGATTATAGGTTTCACCTTGTCATAGCTTAGTTGACTGAAGTCATGGAACCAAATTCAGTTTTGGTTCTCATGCTATTAAATGTCATACCGAGATAATGTCTTTTGGTTCACATGTTTTAACATTTATATTCTCTGAGCACTGGCCGCTACCAGAAAGCTTTCTGTGTTTCTATATCTGCAAAAACTGACCTTGGAGTGACTATTTCAATTGTCTGCTCTTCTTCCTTCTGTTGCTCCTCTCATTCCGCTCATTGCTCCATGCTCCAATATTCTCTCCTCTTGGGCGTTTATGATTTATAGTGCTTCCTTTTGCAGATAAGTAAATGGTTCGAGAATAGGCGGCATACCAGAAGAGCTTCGAATGTATCCAATGTTTATGGAACTACAGGAAATACTTCTGGTAAAGCAACCATTCATTCAGGTACTTCTACTCCTGATCAAGACAATTCAGTCACATCTGTCAGAAACAAAAAGTCAAGTAAGGGGAAGATTGAGAATACACCTGGACAAAGGAAAACCTTGACGGGATCCAACAGAAAGAACACTGGTAGTAACACCTCTGCTACTCTTGACCAACGGAAGAGAACCGGTAGTAACACCTCTGCAACTCTCGACCAATCAAACAGTTTAATCAGATCTAGCAGAAAGAATGCCAAGTCAAGGAAAGCAAATGTGAACTCCCCGGCTACTATTGACCAACTGAACAGCTTAATCGGATTCAGGAGAAAGAATGCCAAGCAAAGCAAATGCTGATAACACCCCTGCCATTCTGGAGTAATCAAACACTTCAATCCGATCCAGAAGAAAGAACACTAAGTCAATTGAGATGAATTTTAAGGACACCCTTGCTAATGGAAGCACACAGAAGATCAAGCAAAGTGAATAATTGCAAGAATCAACTTAGTCATGATGAGAAATCAATGAAACAGTTGAGGCAGTCCAGTGCTGGTTGAAGAAGAGGAAGATTATCAGGTGAAGAAGCTTGCAAAGCCTTCCTGCACTTTATTTTTCTTAATATTAATGTCACAAGAGGATTCTTGACGATCTACTAGTGTTGAGCAAAGCCCAGGTTTTTGGGAGCTCGAGATTCTCTGCTGGTTGAATATTGATATCTGAAAAATGAACCTGGTCATTTTTTTGCTTTTGTTTGGCGGATGACTTTTTGTACGTTCAAGGGTTTTTGCAACTGAAGAAGCTGAACTCGAGGGGTAAGTACATGTTGCCAAAATTAATCAATTTAGCATGGCAATTATGTGAGTGCCCAATTCATCAAACATTTTGGCCTGTGCCCCATTATGGTTGTTTCTCATTGAACACCCTGATTCAATCAAGATGAGATAGGTAAAAAAATGTTTGAGGATTCTATGCAAATGCAGATATTGATTTTCCTGTGTCAATACTAAAACAGCTCATTAGTAGCCTTTTTCTTTGTTTTCCTTTCACTTTTTAAGCAATCGAATCTGATCTGTTAAGTGTCCCACTGAGATGTGAGTTGTTCATGTTCTCCACCGATTTATTGGACCGAAAGTTGATCATGATACATAATTCAGTGACCTGGTATACCTCTAATTTTCTCAAAGAATGTAAATATCCCTGCATCTATATTTCATCCACAAGCTTTTAGAATTCTTAGCCAAGATCCATAAAGAATATGGAAGGAAATGGAACATAACTGTTGAAAGAATGTAAGCACACTGAAGTTCTTGGACAGAGCACAGGATCATCTGCACTTTCTATCTGCAAAAATCTGACAACCTAAGCATATGACGAAGCTCTTTGAATATGTTTTTTCGAGCACTGCATCCCATGTTAGTGCATTTGTAATACCTCCTGCATTTTGCAAAACAATATGTGAAGAGAAGTGACGAGTTAATTAGGTTTTTACCTAAATGATGTGGTTGTTAAAGATCAAGAGCCTTTTACCTAAATGATGTATTTTATGAAAAAAAAACAAGAACCGAAACTATATTGACGGAATCACGTTCACTACCCCCAAACTAGCATGTTGATCAATTTTGCCTATTGCTTAAACAATAACTATCGGCTTGGTCACCATCCGGTATATTATGTTTCCTTTTACAGGCTAAACGTTCTCACATTCTTCTTGTACATGTTTCATCCATCTCATCTCTCCACATTGAACTCTCTTCACTGGAATTTATAGACGTCCATTGGATGCGAGATCAGATAATGTCTCTGTTATATGAAGCCTCAGTTTGCTCCCTTCTGTAAAGTTTCAAATCACTCATCTATTTTTGCAGTTGACATCAAATATTTAGCTCTTTGAATCAATCTTAAAGGTGATCCGTTTGATTCTATAAAAATTTTCCACCAATCAATAGAGTAAATCAGGAGGCGTTCATAGAGGTCTATGCGATTAGCGTTCTTAGGCTTACTTTTCATCGGTGAGAAAATATCCTACAATATGCCACAGTTAAGATTCAAACCAGATCATTATCCGTTAGAACCCAGTATCATTGTCAAATCACTAATCTTTCTTACTTGGCTGGGGGTGGCTGATGACTTGTGATTGGTTTCGATTACTTGTCCATCGAAAGACCGCTTGACCTTTAATGTACCATGATTTAAGTTTTGATCTTATACTGAAATAGGAGAATGACATGATCGCCAGCCAATAAAGTCTAAGTATCCAAAATTCAACTGGATCTTCAATTGGGATAGAAGAATTGTATCCTTAAAGTAAAAGACCAAGGAATGCCCACTCTAAAAATATATTTTTGGATTCTTTTTCCCATCCTAGGATAAACATCAAAAGATACTTCACATCTGACTTTTACAGAAATTAAAATTTTAATCCAACAAATTGATTTGATTTAATCATTTAAACTGGGGTGAAAAATAAGAACATATATTGTCTTTTTGGGGTTTAAAACTTAAATCTATATAAATTAAGGTGTAGATTCAAAAATGAATATTTTTTGTAAGAGATTTAATCTATTTATTTTAGCAAATGTGGCAGGTGGACAGCCTATCCCTAGGTTATAAAGGAAAGTAAATCATGTAATCAGTTTATAGTAAATTTATTCTATTATAATAAATTTATCATCTTCTAATTAATTGGCACCTGTTGAGGTAGATTTAATCTATTTATGAATAAATAAGTCATGCACAATTAAGATTGAGAAACTACGAATTCAAATATCTTTTCTTTATTAAAATAACCGTAGTAAGCTAATTTAGAAATTTATTTTTTAACACCTTGCATCATTTTTCTTTATGATATAACTCTTGGAATAAAAAATAAAATTTATACAAAGGATTATCGGTTTTCAAAAATAATAATGATGAATAATGAATGAGGACCTCAGATAACTTCAGTTAAATTGCTTTTATCTCTAATAAATAAAACTGTTGATATCTTATGATTAATGTTTCTCCTCAAGAAGAAAAATGCTACAAAAAATGCACAATTTTGTAGTGAAGACGCAGTGTTTCAATATTCCATCATCCCGAAAATCATTTTCAAGATAAGATGTTTGAGTTCATTTTCCCCTACTTAATATTTACACGAAAGAAAAGAAAAGCTTCAAGAACCTTAAAGACATGTCACACTTTAACACATGGAAAATTTTCCAAAGAGTTGCCACCATTAAAAGAAAATGGAATCATAGAAAGTTGTAAACAATTTCAGAAATCTCTGTCCATGTATCTCCAGGTTAAAAGGATACCTTAATTAGTTCAACACCAGGAGTGTTTCCTCATAAATGAAGTCACGCCTCATTGAATCTATCAAACTAATTCAATTCCTTGGTTTCAATCACATTTTGTGGACTGTTTCATGAAGCAATGTTAATTTATTATGGAATGTACAAGCTAATCTGATAAGAACCTAGTCTGATTCTTCTATAGAACGACCATTGCCAGTATGATGCTCCTATTTAAGTTAAAGGGCCAATGAAACTTTGAGGGAGACATCTCCGTCTACTGCATCGCCTTGTTGTCCTTCCCCACCCGATCATACTGCTTCCAACAACACCTAGTTCAGTATTACTGAGTGGTGAGGGTTGACATGAGGTAACTTGAACCTCCTCAACTGCAATGGCCATGCTCAGTTGTCTTGTTCCCTTTCTTTGGGTGTTCATTCTCTTTTGGGCAGTGTTTTGCCTTGGTAAACTTGCTTGCCAAGGCCTACCTGATGATTTCATCATTCCCCCAATAGTTTGAAGATCCTCTGAAACTTCAAGCCTTGAGAGTGATGCAAGGCCTGGCAAGACATCCTTTTGGAAGTCCCTCTTCTGCCTCCTTTTTCTTCCCTGGCCACGCCGAGCCTTTGTGAAAAGCAACGAAGCAGGAGTTTTAACTTCCTGCTCATATTCTTCATCGCCTTTGGCCTCAGTTTCTTTTGCTTCATGGCATTGCTGATCCACCTTGACTTCTTCAAGTTCCAACGTCATGGCCTCAAATAGATCCAAACCACCAGCGTCATCATTGTTGTCAGCATCAACATCCAAAGATTGAGCATATCCACTTCTACCATTATCAATTAGCACAAGGTTTTCTGAACCATGTGATGCTTGCTCTGCAAACCAACACAAGGTCTCAAATCGAGGCAGGGATAACAGGTTAGAGCCAATATCATTGTGGCAATCATTACAATCCGCTGAGATAGCAACTAAATTTTCTGCAGCCAATCTTACAAGCTCTTCGCGGGAAAAATCCTTTTTCTCTGAATCATCTTTCTTGTTCGATGAAATGTGTTTATAATGATTTATAATGCTAGTTTCAGCCTGAGAAGTAGAGGCTTGAAGATCAGGATCAGAAACAATTTTTGCTCCAAAAATTGATATAGAATGTGAAGGCTGAACCACTACCTCTCCTTCAGGTATCAACTCGGAAGGTGTAGAATCATCTGCATATGCCAGCTCAGCGTTCAGGTTAATATGAGGCCTAGAGTTTGCACTGTTCATTGTGCCACAAATTTCAGTGGCAGAATCACTATTTTGAATGTTCTTCTGCATACTCAATATTTTTGTACCACAGTGGAAGTTAGTGAATTTTATCTCATCATTTTCCATAAACTTAGCTTTATCGGCTAATAGTTTCTCCGTATATTTGGTGGAAACAAGTATGCTGGAATGTCCATCGACACCATCAATAGGAAAGCCAAGAATTCTTTTCCCATTTTTCTCTGAATCTTTATCTCCCTGCATTGTATGATATCTAAACTGCATGGTTGATGTGACTTCCTGCAAGTTGCATGCTGATAAATCCAACTCCTTTTCCCCCTTCTTGATATTAGGGGTCATAACATTGGGTCCATAAATAAGCTTAGGATGTTCATTCAACAAGCTAAAATCTACTATGGAGGTTTTCTTCTCCTCAGTCTCACTAATTGATGCTTTCTTCTGCCAAGATGCGTCACCTGGGAACCTATAACAACCATCATAGCACATTGGATCCTGTCTGAGTGTATTAGTATCTTCCATGACACTTGGCAATGCTCGATTTAGGTTCAGGTCTAATGGAGTCTTCAAATCTCTGCTATGAGAACACTCTATAGGGCTTCCAGGTAAATTATCATGAAGATTTTCTTTACCATTATTAATCAGGTCAGGTTTATAGGATGCAGTGTTCAGAAATGGAATAGAGTTAGGGTCTATTATATTTGTGTGAGGGAGTGTTTTAACATTTCCTACACTTACATTCAAGCTCCTATTATGCCACTCTTGACTATGAGTAATAGGCCTTTGAGCATCTATATTGGAACTCAAACTCTCATTATTAACGTATGCCGATCCACTAAAGACCGAAGGTGCATGAGCAGCTACTAGTGTGTTGCTTTTACAAACGGCAGTATTTCTCAAGGACGGAGCAAATGAAGATGAACTACTGGTTAAGTCAGCCTGCGAAGTTGAGATTGAAGGTACTGAAGGAGATATCAGAGATGAATTTAAGCGAGTGACTGGATGGAATCTTGGAAATGTCTGGATCGCATGAGTTAGCTCTTGTCTAGACCATGTCTCAGGATTGTGATGGTCATACTGAAAAGTTTCACAGAATGTATTTGAATTTGATTGTAACCTTTCAGGTAAAGTTGGACCATTACTGTTAGAGGCTTGAGAAATTCGAGAAAAGTCATCCACTGTGCTCCCTTTGTTCCCTGTATTTTACAATGACATCCAAATGAGAGGATAAGGTGAAATAGTAGAACAAGCAATGCATTATAGGCAGGATATACACCACAAATGAACTTTAAAAAGGAAATAACAAAGAAAAAAGTAGCATAAACAAAACAAGAAGACTATAACTTTGTTTAACAAGGAATATTAAATCATACAAATAATAAATTTATAAATTGGTTTAACCGTTATGATTGTGTTATAATTTCAAAACTTCTGACTTAATTTCTTCAATGGATAATTTTTCTTAATTGAATACACAATTATTTGATACTATTGTCACGTCCAGATAATATCATTAAAATAATAATTTATTAAATTGGTTTAACTGGTATGATTGTGTTAAAAATTTCAGAATTTCTGATTTGATTTATTCAATGGATAATTCTTCTTAGTGAATACACAACTGTTTGATAGTATTGCCATACAGATCGTATCATTAAAGAATGGAAACGAGTTAAGTATGAAAAAGACCCAAACCCAAATGTATGTGATTATCCATGTAAATACTAGCTAACAGGGACTTTGCCAATCAATATCCCTTACCTAATGCAGCCTCAGATTTTTAATCAACCAAGAAGGCATTATATTTATGCCGCTCACAATTTGTGGCAAGTATATGGGAATCTGAGAGTATGGTCAAATATGCACAATCATTGTTAATCTTGATATATCTTAAATTAGATGACTAAATCATAATCCCTTGGCCTATTCCAAGAAAATAATTAGGGGAAAGTAGCAACTCTAGGAGGTCGGGTCATTACCAGATTCATGATTCAAGGGCCATTCTCCTTTTGAGTACACATCCTTATGGAAAGGAGTCTGTTGATCTCCAAGCCTGTCCAAATAACCTTGTTTCAATTTGCTGTGAGGCTTCGTGCCAAGCAATCGATTAGATGCTGAGTTTGATGGACTTTCACAAGAGATTTTTGTTGAAGGTTTATTTAAGTCAACCATTATACAAGCTGATCTACAAATCTGTTTTGTTAAATTTGTGACCTGATGGTTTGCTTCATCACTCTGCAAAGTGAGCTTCATGCCATTGTCAGGATGCACATAGAAAGTTCCATTCTTTGGGATAGTAGCATCACTTGTAGGTTCAGCAATATTTTTTTTTTGAAATCCATCTGTATCTTCAATATCCATATATACATCAGCTGGAAGTTGGAGATCAAATGTTCTCTTCTGAGGCTTATAGTCCAGTACCTCAGTGTCCTTTTTAGAAGCTCCATTAGGAAATGGTATCTGATCAAAATGGATGCTTCTGTCCCTTCTAAAACTAAGGTGGGTATTGTCCTTCACGGCACAAGGTATATTTCCCCAACTTGCGACTCCAATAGGAAAGCAAGACATCTGTGATATCGTCTCTGTATAGTCAAGCCATCTTTGAGATGAAAAAGAACTTGAGTATGATAATTCTGCTGGCACAGAAGATCTATTAAAGTTTCTAGCTTGGAACTCATTCATCAGATCTTTCTGTATTCTATAAAGACGATGGAGTTCACAAATCTGAAAAAGAAGTGACAATTTATTAGACGAGACTATATATAAATGTTACAAATAATAGGAAAAATATAACATACTTTTTTTTTTCTAAGAGATGACTTTCTGATGGATACAACATATCCTAACAATAATCTAATGGTGGTGGGTTACAATTTCTTCTTTTTTTGTGTGTTTATCATCTAATACATAAACCATATGAATAGTGGGAGGATTACGAAAACACATACAACTGAATAACAATCAGAACTGAGTGAGACAAATATATCGAGATTAGATTGCTCTATATTGGAACCAGAAGGAGAATGAGCTCAAACTGTTCAAACATGGAAAACATAGAAGTTTGCATGGTAATATACTCAGTGGCAAACAAGCATATTCACAACTTTATGAGAAATCAATTTTACTTGTTGCTCTCCTTCTATTATTGTATAAGAAATGAGATGTATTAGAGGCACAACTTCCTAGAATGCTGTATAGAAAAAAAACTATTGTGTTAAAAAAAAGTTTAAGAAAGCATCATGAAGAAATTTCATGTTCTTGAAATCATTCTACAGATAAAACTTATGCCACTAATATGAACAAGAAGAATCATGTGATAACTGTTTCAAGCTGACCACTTAGTAGGGTAAGCATGTCTTCAAATCAAGTCAACAAAACAAAAAAAAAAAAAACTGAGTTTGAGGGAATTTCTCCTGATCCCCTGGCACATCAGACTAGAAAAAAAAAAATCTGCTAACCAGGCTCCACATGTTAATTGTTCCAAGGCGAATCTATGTTTAAGCCAATGTATGAGGACATTGAATTTGATACCTACGAATACTTCGCTGTCTGCTAATGGGTCACATGTCCAAATAAACCAAATTTAGGCATACATAATCACTAAAACACAGCATAACTAAATTTGGTGGACTTTACTTATATTTCTAAAGATTAATAACGAATAAAGTCATTTAACTGAAGGAAACAGGGAAAATGGAACAATCAACTTATAGAGTGAATTTATTTATTCCTCAAAATCTTCTGGAGTGAACTGTATCTTTACCTGCTTTCTGAATGTAGTTTCATGTTCAAGCATAGTCCTTTTTAATATTTCTTTATCTTGTTCAGTGCATCCATTCACATGCCTTGGCATGTAAGTGCTGAAGATGTGCTCACTTAATTTCCTCTGATGACAGTAACTGGGCCAACCACTGGTTGTATCCTCCTTGATACCGTGCATTGAATTATATTCCGGAAGGTAATTTTTAGTGTGCACGTTTGTACACATTTCTGCAGATTCTAAAACTAGTCAAAAAAGAATAATAGGAATACGATGCAAAGGTATTCAAGATATAATTTCTTTTGACCAAATCCAGGAAGTAGATAAGCAAACACTACACAGATGGCAAACAGTTGAAACCATAGATAGTTCATATGCCAATCATGCAGTACATATCAATACCAAATCTAGTATGGACAATCTAATTCTTCAAAATTATTTTCCCTCGGTTCAGCATTGGGTGCTAATCATTAAAATACTTGCCGAATTGTAATTTAAAACCTCAAGTCCAGTAAGGGTTATTTGAGTAGTTATACTAAAAAATTATTTTGTCTGCACATCATCCAAAAGTGAACGATAGGTTTTTTGAAAGATCAGAAAAAAGTGGATAGGTAAATAGTTAAGTCAAATTGACATAACCTTGAGCAGAAAAGGAAAATAATAACCACCGAAGGGCTTCAATCTTTCCACTGTTTGACTGAGGAAAAATATACAAGACGAAACAAAATACATTCATCTTAAGTTCGAAACCTTGAGCAGAAAAGGAAAAAATGATAATAACCACCAAAGGGTTTCAATCTTTCCACTGCTTGACTTACGAAAAATATACAAGACGAAACAAAATACATTCATCCTAAGTTCTAACTTATAGTGCAGCATTTATGGCACTATCTTAATTTTTTAACAACTGATAGTACAGCATTTATGATACTAATAACTGGCCTCAGTGGCACCTACACATGTTTGCAATAATAAGATGGTTGCAGCAATGTACAAATGCAGAATCTGTTTATGACATTACTGAAAAAGGGATCTCTAGACATGTAATCGTAAATGAAAAGAAAAATGAAAGATGGCACAGTAGTAACAAGAGGTCAAACATAGTAATTATATGAGAAGGAATATGGAAGACATACATAGACGAATAGAAAACCAAGCTAGGCTAGTAGTGGCAGCAGTGGCCAGGAAAACTGAATTTGAATAAATATACTGTATGATGAAGTCTGCAGAAATCGGCTAAAAGAATCTGAGAGGGAATTACCAATTAATTGAGCAACTGGCTTCAGCCACTTTGATATGATTGCAATAAGTAATCTATGCAGAAAAGTCTAAATTTATTGCAGCAATTAGCAACTGATAATAACCTAAACTAGGCTAACGAGAAGGAAGTACATTCTGCAAAACTGAATCAAGCCTCAAGCTTCGATCAGCACCAGTAAGATGAGATGCATCTTAATCTTCATAAACATGGCCAATCGATTTGGTAAAGAGCATATACTCTTGGAGATTGCAAAGAAGAAAGCCTCAAAATTTCCTGTCACAGAGATACCTAACCAGACAACATAACAGCATAAGCAAATAAAGGATAATACCAAGCTACTATCTTAAACCGAAAGTAGCTAGATGTCAGGAAACAGCAGACTTCGCACAATGAGAATACTAACTGAAATTTGGGTTGCAATGGCAATATGATCATGGAAAAACGTGTAAAAAAAGAAGAAGAAAAAAGAACACAAAACATTATCCAATGAAGAACTAAGAGATAATAGCCAAATGAAGGAACAGAGACAAATACTGTAGAGAGGTAAGCAGCTTTCTAGTTCAATTTAATTCTAATATAGGAAGCAATTGAATTTGATGTTCTCTTCTTTATGACTCAAAATTTGATTACATAGACACCATTAGAAGGAGACTCCATCGTCTGAATGATATATAGAACGATATGAAACTTACATTCAGAGGCAGTAGTGGAATCTAGCACACACAGTCTATCCTCAAGCATACTTAAAATCACCTCTTTGTTATTTTTTAGACAAGAAGTTATCTAAAGATTTTTCTCCTAAAGTAACAAATCTACATAATAGATTATAGTAATAGCAAAAAGAAAAAGACCAAACGCGCAAAGTTCTAATCATAAACCCAAATCTGGAAAAAGAGAAAGAAAATGTTGGCCGATGAACCAGGAATCACCTCAGACGCATCGCATCCCTCCTCTCATCCATCTTGGCAAAGTCACCGGAGCGAATTCAGCAACAGCGCGTGGAACCTCAGAAATCGGAGAGGCCATGGCCTTCCTCCACGGAAACACCAAATTCCAAAGGCCCTCGCGTTTGACTGTTTGAGCACCGGAAGTTATCCAGGAGAGAGACCCACCACAGGCCAAGCGAAGGGGGCGAAGCGTCACCAAAACTAGCACTCTCTCCACCAAAGGTCGAACTTTTCGGACCAAAATGGCGCTAAGGGAGAAGACCAAGGCATCTGATGTTGCCCATTGGCAGGGAATGCAGCCGTAGATCGAAAGACATCGATCCCCAGGGGCCAAGAAAAAGAAGAGAGAGATCCGAGATGAGAGAAAATTCTCTCACACGAACGAACAACCTTCTAAGAACAGCAGCGACAAGAAATTTGTCCACATCTGGTCCTTGATTCTCTGCCTTTCCACCACTTCTCTCACCCTGGATAGGCGTCCCCTACTTTCCACCGAGTATCCTTTATTGGAGCTCGCCAGAAGTGATCAAAACTGGATCTTTATTTTTTTTTTTTTTCGTCGCAGGCATATATT
>JBAMIB010394882.1:0-10505 GCA_037177415.1 Kaempferia rotunda | reverse complement strand
TCTTAAGGTCGGGAGTCGAATCCCTAATTGACTTCTTTACGCTCTTTTCAAAACCGCTTCCGACATTTTGCCATTTTTACTACTTTAGGTTTCCTCGATACGGGGGAGTAGATCGGACGATAAGAGATTCTCCATTTTCTCCGGGACCAAGCGTCTTCACTTGAGAGCGGAGACGGGGGATGACAGGGTGGCGTGGGTGGAGGTGCTGCAGGTGATGAAGGACATGTTCCCGAGGATTTCCAACGGTGACCTCATGGCACCGGTCGACAACGTGGTGGTGTCCACAGAGAAGTTGCGTAAGAGGCTGCAAGAGGATGGAGTGAGTGAGACGGCGATACAGGACTGCGAGCAGATCATGCGAAGCGAGTTCGTTGCGTTGCACAAGCAGCTTGTGCTACTTCAGCAGAAGCAAGCCCTCCTGGTCGACACCCTTCGACATTTAGAGGTATAAAAGGGACTTATTACATGTGGTCCCTTTTCTTTATCTTGTATAGAATTGAGGCCTCATCTTGATCTCATGAGGTTTCTTGAATGATTGTTGCTGCTGAAGCAAGCTGATACTATAGACATTTTTTTTTTGGTCATCTGAGTTTTCAATTCTAAGTCTGTATTCGAACCATTCCTAGATTACCCCATTTAAACAATACAAATTGTATCAGTGAGAAATATATGCTATTAGTTTGACTACTTGCCTGAGCCCCATTTGTGCTGCAGTTGACTACTACTTTTAAATCATTCATTGTGGTTTTGTTTGTGCAATGATGTCTGTTGATGTCCGACTTGCATTACAGTGAGAAACTAAATTTTTAGACCTTGAAGAGGATGTCAAATCTTAAATTTATCTATTAATATTTTCCTGGCGGCTTAAACTATTGGGTTAGTCTTCAGGTTAAAAAAAGGTTTTTGGTCAAGTCATTGTAGGATGCAGAAAGTTTATTTGAACATCACACCAGCTAGTTAGTCCTTTTTCTTTTTCATTTTCGGGTTCATAATTGTTTGGCAATTTTAATATCTTCAAACAAATCCATCGAAGCACTTGCATATGCATCCAACAGAAATGTTTTTTTTTTTGCTATTCTCAAGAATATACCATGTTGTGTATGCATGTAATGTGAAACCTTATTAAAATTCAATTTCTATTGTGCATTTCTTGACAAGGTAAAGGTCAAAATGCATATCATGTGTTCACTGTCATACTCATGCTTCAATTAACTATATTGTGGTACAACTCTCTATATGTGCATGTGGTGAACAAGATAATCCATGCCTCCTAGTGGAATATTTCAAAATCACATTAAGACTACTCCATTATTGAGGCCTGGAACCTGCTTATTTTATGTTTCTGTCTGCAGTTTGAATTCCCAAGTTGATATTAAACCTTATGTCTATTTATCACCTATTGATATTCTGAAATTTGTTAAATACGACAAATTTTATCTGTTCAATCATTCTGAATGACACTGTTTTAGTATTGGCACAACACTTGTGTGTACTTAGAAATTTTTTCCTTATTTATTATGTAGACAGAAAAAGTTGACTTGGAGGATACTGTTGTTGATGAGAGCCAAAGGCAATCAAAAAAGAAAGGGTCAGCCTATAGATCAAGACATGAGAAATGTAGTGGTATGGTTGCATGGTAATTGGATTGTGATAATTGTATAATCTATGCACTATAATTTATACTACATGATTTCCTGAGGAAAAGTTCTTTTTTTCCAGTTCTTATGCATTATATTGTTGGAGGATAAAAGAGAATCAATCCACCATTCCTTTGATGCTTGTACATTTGGGCAGATTGATTTGTCTTTTGTCTTGGCAACTTATACATCTCCAGTAGGTAAAAGTCATATATTTCAGTTGGATAGGTAGATCTCTCTATAAAAAAATTATTTGTGTGAGTTTCTATCCTTGCTGCATAAACTCATATAAGTATGTTCTGCAGCTTCCTGAAATCTAAGCTTATTCCTAATCAAGTTCTCAATATTGCTAGTTTTCCATTTTAACTCTGAATGCTGTTTCTTCTTTTATTTCTTTAAGGTGCTAATAATGATCCAATTGAAGCAGTTTTAACTTGTGCCATTTTGAAGGTGTCAACTAGCTTAGCTAGTAATGACCTTGAAAGAAGTTGTCAATATCTCGGGTTCTAATCCCACTTTCATCACTTTGGTGGGATGCATACCTTCCTTTCCCTTCAAAAGACAAATGTGTGCCACTTCTTTTATCTTTATGCTTGTAGGCTTCTTCAGAGCTTTATCATGTGTTTCTGGATCAGATCTCACTCTTCCATTATCTTCACAACTGATGCTATATGATAAACTTATTTGGTTTTTCTTCTATTTTCTAGAACTTTCTTGCTTGAATTAATGTATACAAATTGCTGATAGGACTCTTTGGCTTGTTTTTTTCATTGATAATTTTCTTTTGTGACATATACTGATGAGTTCAAAAATATTTCAAATTACTCTCTTCTTGTTGCCAAAAGTTGCTCACTTCCATTGCCATAGTTTCCTGCAAATCTCTCTCTCTCTCTCTTATGTATTTATATTTTAAAAATGTGAACGCCTACACTTGTAGATTGCATAGATTTTCACAACAAGCCCTTCTGCATAATACAGACATCATCTGATTGTTCAGGATTTCATTCAGGAACTAATCCCTAGAATAACTGAAATCATTTGGTATTTTATTCAGGGTTTCAAATTTTCAATATCAATTTAAGTATAACATTGACTATGATCTTTTAACTATCTGCAAGTGTCAAACTGCAAGGTGACGCTGTTAATAAGAATGCATTTTCCTGAATAACTTTCTGATATTTTGGTCAACATTATGGCTGGATTAAAGAACCCTATCATTCTTGTTCACTATAATCTTATAACTCAGCTTAAGATATTGCAGTCGTTTGTTTACTTTTTTAACCAAGTGAACTATTCTTGCCACATATTGGACATTTACCCATGTGCAAGTGTTCATAGGCAACATTTGTGCCCCTTTCTGCATTTGTTAAAGAAAACCATGACTTTCTTTACTTCTTGGATATTCACCCTTTCTCAATTGAATGTCATGCTTCAGTGGTTTCTCCTCATCAAAATTTCTATTATAATTTGCCCTAATTGTCAATTTGTGAAATTCTCTTGAATGCAAATTATAGTTTTTAAAAGATCACATTGAAAACCTGTTGAAGGACCTTTGCTTATTTGAGGAATGCTCATTAATTATGCTGGACAGAACTTGAAATTTGAATATTATTTCTATGCATGATCAATAATTTGTCAGAATATGGCTGCAATATCTTTCTCCTATTCTCGCGGGTTATGTGGTTTATATCAGTCATGATATGACTCAATTATAAATTTATCTTCCTATCGCTCTTAATTGCTTGTAAATATGTTCTTTTGTAGAATGGAGTGCAAGTGAATCTGATTATGACAATGAAATGTATGATGCTGCTGAAGAAGATACAGATGACGAAGATAATACATATTTTGATACACAAGATTTTCTCTCATCAGGCTCTTTTAAGAGCCCTGAATCTAGCTTCCAAAGATCTGATTATGATTCTGATGATCAGAATGATTATGGTATCAGTTCTGTCAGTGATTCCTCAATGCAGTATGAGGGATTAAAATATTCCCATGTTACTAGGCGGAAAAAATTGCCTGACCCAATTGAAAAGGAGAAAGGAGTGAGCCTCTGGTCAATAATTAAGGACAATATTGGAAAGGATCTTACAAAAGTTTGTCTTCCTGTGTATTTCAATGAACCTCTTTCCTCATTGCAGAAATGTTTTGAGGACTTGGAATATTCATACCTTCTTGACCAAGCTTCTGAATGGAGCAAAAAGGTAAATATCTAAAATGATAGGTATTTCTATTGGCCAAATTAGTGTCTCTTTGTTTAATGACCAAATTCGTTTGTAAAGTGGTATGCTGCTGCAATTGGATTGTTTTTTGTTCAGATTAAGATTTCTGAAAACTTTGACTTCCGTTTAATATTTGTTTCGTGTAATTATTGTTAGCTGAAGAGCTGATGAGTCCAATCATAGTTTTTCATCTTTTGTTGTGTTTGCCATGAATTAAAATGAATTATTGGATGACTGAGTAAAACTAATGGCAGGAAAAGATTTCTCTTGTCAAGGAATTCACATCTAGATTCAGACACTATTCAAACATATGTCCCCTTAAAGAATCCAAGCCCATCTCTAGATCCAACAATTCTTAATGGGTCATAATATGCATTTTATTTAATTTCCTGCTGAGTGTATTAAACAGTTTGCTATGCTAGAGCCTTACTGATAGATTCTAAAATATCAGAAGTTATCTCATTCCTGATGTACATGCAAATAAACAATGCAAATGTTATGTTTTTGACTATGAATTTGGCTTTATTTCTGATGACCTTTTTGTTTAGTTTGGTCAATAAATGTGTTTGTGGCAATATCTTGATAAGCTAAATAACTAATCACCACAATGTATAATCCATTTTTCCTTCTGTACTCCCCATAACTGAATTAAATATTCGGCTCATTTTTGGTACAATAGTGTGGACAGGTTCCAATTGTGGTTATTAGTCATTTAATTTTGACTGAAATTTCCTAGAGAGTCACCTATTCTGATTTTCTTAGGTAATATTGTTTCTCTAATTTTCTTAGACAATCTTGTTCTGTCCTCTTATTCTTCCTGAATTAATGCTTCTTTCATGTTTCTATATGGTTGTGTTTACTGATTGATACGAGAGAGTTATATTTGATTAACTTGATATATTTCCAAATGGAACCGTAGGGAAATGGACTAATGAGGATGCTTAGTGTGGCTGCTTTTGCTGTTTCTGCATATGCTTCAACTGATGGAAGATCCTGCAAGCCGTTTAATCCACTGTTGGGGGAGACATATGAGGCTGACTATCCAGACAAAGGCCTTAGGTTCTTCTCAGAGAAGGTAAGTTCAATATTTACAATCCTAAGGTTGTTCATTTTTGATTGCAGTCACTTATGTCATAAGTGACTATTGTACGTACATCCCTATTTTGAGCAGGTAAAAGATACTTTTGTTTGCATCTGAGCACAATTATATCATATTGCTTTACTCGTCTTCATTTTCTCTTATATTATATATGGTGTGATCTTTAACAGAGTGAGCTATAATTTTGCAATGGAAGTGAGATGCTAATTTTTGTCTCTATTTGGTGTTTCCTAAATAATATCTGGCCAAGAGCAATCCATTGTAAGAGACACCTATTATGAGGTTCAGAAAGAACTATCATGCAACTAATTAGAGCCCATTTCATGTTATGAAGGAACAATCATGGCATAAATGATTTGGTTTTCTCAACAAACCACAAGTGTGACGATCCAAAGGTCTTACATAATTGTTGCCATCTTATTAAAAACATTGTCAATCATTTTGAAAGAATTATCTCACACAAGCTACAAATGTAACTTGCAACCTATTGCCATCAAGGGATTGTACATAAAAAGGCCTGAGTCGAGCTTCAATAAAAAGGTCCCCTTTACCATGTCTTACTACTATTTTAGTTTAAAAAATCATCTATACTTCAAAATATGATTCTCCTTTCAATGTGCAATCAAAATTTTGTAGCGAGCCTACAAAATGTACAATAAAATAAAGAGTTGAATAACATAAATATTTTGAAATATAATAAAAAATAAATGTTACCGATAATCATTTAATACAATACATCTTGCTTTTGTTTTAGTTATAAAATTACAATGCATATTGCTGTCGTGTTTTAATGAGGATGCAATATGTAAAATAAAATATGGAGTTAAATAACATTTAATATTGCAAAATATAATCAAATAAAAAAATAAATATTACCAATAATCATTTGAATACAACACGCCTTGCTGTTTTAGCTGCAAAAATATTAATTAAGCTTGTATAATTAAGATGTTCAACTATTTTCTTTTCAATAGACAACATCACCAATCCATTTAATCTTTCTTGTGACATGGTTGATTTAAACATATGTTTTAAGAACTTCAACTTGGAAAAGCTCCTTTCTGCAGATGCCACTGTACCTGGTATGGTCAATAAAATTTTGTATGCAACATGGATATTTGGATAACAATCATCCATATTTTTCAGATAATTCAAAATATCTACCGTTCTTTTTTGCTTATACGGTAATGACTGTTTCAAGATTGATAACTCCATATATAGATCATCTCCATCAATGTCTGACTTGCCATTATATCTCAATGTTTCTTCAAGATTTTTACAAGATTTCATTAGCCTATCATCATTAGCAAACTTTAATCTCTCTAGGTTGAACAAAAACCCAAATGTTTCTTTGTACTTTTGAAATTGTTCGAATCGAGTTCTTAGTGAAGAAATAGCTTGATCCTTTAAGAAGATAAAATAGTTAACTCTAAACGATTCTTCAGCTGATTGCATCACATCTTCACTACTACTTTCATTAAAT
This sequence comes from Kaempferia rotunda, assembly GCA_037177415.1. Classification (NCBI taxonomy): domain Eukaryota; kingdom Viridiplantae; phylum Streptophyta; class Magnoliopsida; order Zingiberales; family Zingiberaceae; genus Kaempferia; species Kaempferia rotunda. The sequence continues at coordinate 4,061 of JBAMIB010394882.1, read as the reverse complement.
TGTTTCTTTCTTCGGATAATGCGTTTTTCTTTGAATGTAGCTTCAATCTCCATTTCTTCTACTATTTGCTTCGCTTCCATCATGGCCTTATCAAATCCAAACTCTCGATACTCTTCAAAAGTAAGAATAAGTCCTTTTAATTGTTTAATTGCAATATCAATGTCCATATTTTCACCAAAAAAGAAATTTACTCACAATATTGATTGCATGCAACAACTTGTACCAAATTACCATGCCAAGCAAAAATTCAAAATTTTCAACTTCATATGTTGCCAATGATTCAGTTTCACAAATCAAGTAAAGCATTTCTAATTTTTATGTTGGTTCTTTTATAGCTTTCACGCTTTCAACATGACTTTCCCAATGAGTTTGTGACGATGGCTTAACTGTCAGGCCTTCGATGTGATCTTTAAAAACTTTCCAACGCTTGGTAGAAAAGGAAAATAATGTATAAATATGTTGTATAATCAAATTTTATGAGTCAACATTCTCATACATGGGGCCTGACTAGTTTGAAGGAATTGTTTTGGCAATCAACACAACCAATTATTACAGGAAATTTTATCAATTTATTTTATTTTTGGTATATTTAGTATTTAATGTAATGAGGATTAATGATTAGTCATGCAAGACCTAAAAAGCTAAAACAAATGCTAATGGTTTTGGGGAGAGAGACGTGGATTTGCTTGTTAGTTCTCTCCTATTCTTTTTGCAAAGGAGGCGCATCCTCGTTTCCAGCTCGCTTTCAGATGCAACAAGCTAAATAATTTAATGACACAAACTAATCAAATGGAATTGGATGGAGTTAACTGTTAGTAGGAATTAGCATGAGCAGGAGCAGAGCAGAAGAGAACAAGAAGAATCGGCGTTGCTTTTGTCTCCTCTCACCTTTTCCCTTGCTTTTGTAACGGCACAAAACACACAAGACACAACACTTCAAAATTAAGAGAAGTAGAGAACTAATGTCGCAAGTAAGAGGAGCGAAGTTGATAAGAAACAAAAGCTAGACAGATCAAACATAAACTTACCATAATAGAAGATGAATCGAAGAGACTGCTATCGTTGGCTACGTAGGAGATGAGCACCCATGAAGAGGAGGTGCTCACTGCGAAATTAGGGTGATGAGGATCGGGGATCGGTGAAATTAGGGTCACAGCCAAATTAGGAGATGAACACTTTTCTTTCAAATTAAAATTTCAATATTAAATGGCTTAATTAATTCTTAATTTTTAGGCCCTTCAAAGAAGTGGGCCTGAGGCGCTTGCCTCCTGGGCTCACCTCAAGTCCGGGCCTAGTGATTTGACACAAAACAACGTCAATAGCAGTTGACTAAGATATAAATACAACTAATATGCCTAAAAATGTCAATATATAATTTCAGAAAGGGGAAGATATGGCAAAGTATAAATTTAATGTAAATCTATTAAGTTGGGTAAAAGTACCAACGTAAAAAGATGATGTGGAAAATAATTTTCCTAGTGATAGTAGTTGCGATGTTTATGACTGTACAACCTGTTAGAATGTATTCAAAGAAGACTAAGAATGTCATCTGACTAAATTTACTTGAATAGCTAAGAACAAAATTCTTAATAAATGCCTCCTTAGTCATGTTAAGCTACTTTTATGTTCATCTTTTGTCTGAATTACATGCAACATTCAGACTTATGGAGTAAAAGAGCTGCTCAAGGATTAATTTGTCAGGAAATGATATATACAGGATGAGGCTAGAATTTGCATAGTTCAGCAGTAATATATACTTCTCATAGTTGATTATTTGAATGACTTTTGTGCATTAAATATACTTTTTGTAAGGATGGTTTTGTGCTGTAACATTCCAGAATATCCAGAAGTATTGGATCATGGTCTGGTTACCAGCATGTATTGAGCTTTGATGGATTACTTTTAACATTATGATATTGTCAGCAAAAACTCTTCTTTCTGTCCTAGTGATTCTTTTTGTGGGGGATCTTGGAAGCTTTGATATTGTATCACGTTCTTAAAGATAATTTCTACACTTTGATAATGCCAATCAATATTTTGAGTGAGATTGTCGGACACGTACCATCATTCTTGGTAAAAATTTTACAGGTCAGTCACCATCCCATGATTGTTGCTTGTCATTGTGAAGGTAAAGGATGGAAATTCTGGGGCGATAGCAATTTAAAAAGTAAGTTTTGGGGCCGCTCAATTCAACTGGATCCTGTTGGTGTTTTAACCCTTGAATTTGATGATGGAGAAATCTTTCAATGGAACAAGGTCTGTGCCTTTGTATGAGATATTTGAAGTTCATTTTTTTTTTACTCATCTCAAATATTGAAAACTATTTGACTTCAGGTGGCAACTTCCATTTACAACCTCATATTAGGCAAACTTTACTGTGATCATTATGGGACTATGCGGATACAAGGAAATCGTGAATATTCATGCAAGCTAAAGTTTAAGGAACAGTCAATAATAGATCGAAATCCTCATCAGGTGATGAGCATTCTCCTAATCCTTATTTTTCCCACACTTAGTTTTCCTCTTTCTGAAGAGTATTTTATGTCACTTATCTTTATCAAGTGTTTTTTTTTCTTGCATGTATATTTTCAATTCATTAAAGTTCCATTGATGATTCTCTAATTTTACTACACACTATCACATCAGGATCTTGATTTAAGCCTTGAAGTTCTCTCGTGCAAGGATTTGGACACCAACCAATGTTGGCTTTGACCATATACTGAATGTGTATCATGCCAATAGTCCGTACTTGGATTTTAGCATTGGCCCAAAGTTGCTTGTGACCACAGATTTGAATGGTTAAAGTTAATTTACTAACCAGCATAGGAATGTTTGAGCTCTCTGATTAACTCTGCTGCCAAAATTTTCAAATTTATTTCATACCCTATGGCTCTTTTATTGGAATGAAATTGTAAAAGTATGAAGAATTATTTGTTTTCCTTATCAGAAATGTAAGTTGCCATACATAACCTATTATAGGTGCAAGGCATAATTCAGGATCGTAATGGAAGAACTGTTGCTACACTATTTGGTAAATGGGACGAGAGTATGCACTATGTCAATGGAGACTGCTCTGGGAAAGGTAGAGGATGTGAGCCATTGTCTGAAGCACACTTGCTGTGGAAACGTAGCATGCCTTCTAGTTGTCCTACTAGATACAATCTCACACGGTTTGCAATAACACTCAATGAACTCACCCCTGGGTTAAAGGTAAGAAACATTCATCCATTTTTCACTTCCATGGGTGTTGCTTAAATGAGGCATATGATGGTTTGTTTATTCCCTGAACTGTTGAGCAGGAAAAATTGCCACCTACTGATTCAAGGCTGAGGCCTGACCAGAGGTGCTTGGAGAATGGGCAGTATGAAATGGCAAATGCTGAAAAATTGAGACTTGAAAAATGTCAACGACAGGTTAAGCATGAAATGTTCTCTCTTTTTATCCCAAACAACTTGCTATAAGTACTGAGTTGCCGCAACAAACAAATTTTCAACTTGCAACCATTGATACTTGTTTTGTGTTTGGATTCTTCTGGTGGCTCATTGATGACTATGTCAATGCAGGCAAGAAAGATGCAGGAAAGAGGATGGAAACCTCGGTGGTTTGCAAAAGATAAAGAAAGTGACACATATAAATACGTAGGTGGTTACTGGGAAGCCAGAGAAGAGGGCAAATGGGATGGATGCCCTGATATCTTTGGTCAAGTCACCAATGATCAAATTGATGACTGACAATAAGTTTTGAAAGCGAATCTATTTCTTTGATTTATTTTCCCTCTTTATTTATTACTTTTTGTTCTTTGCTTTCCTGGTTCTAATGGTTTTATTGCCATTTTTTAGCAACTAAATTCAGTGTAAAGTATAAACAAATGAGATTGTAGGTTATACTGATGTTTACGTATTGCTCCAATTAACTTAACACAAGATATACTATTTCCCCTAAAGAAATAAATTTTCTGTGCTCTTGTCGCTGCAATATTGATAATTGATTATTGGACAAAAATTTAAATGATATTTTTTTTCTCAATTACTAGAGGGATGTATATTTTAATTTTTAATCAA
>JBAMIB010394875.1:0-10507 GCA_037177415.1 Kaempferia rotunda | reverse complement strand
CCTCACGTCTACCTCACGCATTAAAATGCCCCACACATTAAAAGAGAATTTAACAAGAACCTCAACAGGTAAATATATGAGCCAGAGTTTATAGATATGATGAAATGTTGACGGAAGCAATTTTTTGTTTTTGATTGTTTTTTTATATAGTTAAAAACATTCATATTCATCAAACTGTACTAAAAGTTAGTTGATGAAACTGAGGTAGGGATGGCATATTCATATCTAGTTTTATATCCTTCATTTTCCTATTCACATGTGTATGATATTTATCTCTATAATTATAGGCATTAAAAGATTAAATATATTTTATATTAATATTTTTTTTCCATCCAACTATCATTCTCAAATAAATAAATATATATATATATATATATAATTAATCTACAGCAGAGTTTCCACCGTGAACTGCTCCACAACAGTATTCCAGGAGCCTGGAATGAATCCAGACACCTGGATTCATTCAAAAATATTATTTTTATTTATTTTATTTTTTTTATTTTTTTAAATATTATATGTATTTATGATTTAAAATTTTAAGATTTAAAAGTTATATTATAATAGATTTAAGCTAATAAAATTTTCCTTCTAAAGTTCATATTTTTCTCTTGAATTATAGTGTTCAAAATTAAAAATTTTAAATTCTAACAAAGTATATTATATATATTTAAGATTTGAGTTTAAAGGTTATATTATAATAAGTTTAAGCCAATAAAATTTTCCGGTTCAAGTTGTATTCCTGCAACTTGTCTCAAACTGGGCTCAATCTTTTAATAATAAGCTGCCTTACGTTTACGCGTAGATAGCATCCATATGGCTTTCGCATAATTGACAAGCAATTTTGTCCACTCAGTAGGCTTTCGCATCTGAGAAGAACAAGACTGTTCGATCGCAGGTTGTAAAGAAAGATAAAACACGGATTCGCTGCTTGGACAGCTTACCGAGATAATATCATTCCACTGTGAGGAAATCATTTCATACATAACGGGTAATTTTTCTTACCTAAGAACAGGACTTTAAACTCTGGATAAATCCGTGGTTGTCATCACAACTCATGTGCTTTTGATTTCAATGCTGAAATTAGCCACTGTGCACAGCCTACTGAGTGGACAAATTCGCAATTAAAGTGCTCTTTCAACCAACTCACAGGTATAGAGATGTGCAACGCTTAGTGATCAAGTAACCTCTCAAAGGTAATGGCCAAGTCACATCCCTCCAGGACTTTGTAGACACATGTTCAGTTCCCATATGGATCAACTCAGAGGAGTTAAGTGGGTGAGATCCCTCAGGCTAAAAGAACTGGTACCATATCATCATCGTCCAAACATTTTTGCACTAGGTAACAAGAAACTTGCATCGAAACCACCAGCGGAGCATCTTGTGAAAGCCTGTTGAACAAAAGAAGTTGAACTACTTCATCTAAAAGCAAAAGGTAGCTGAAATGCAATAGCCAACTCAGTTACGTATTCTGTTCTGTGAGCAAGTCAGTTTTCTTTCTTAGCTGTATCCTGAGAGTCGACATTCTCCTTTAAGAAGCCATTCTCATTTCCAAGCAAATTTTTATTGATTTCAGTTCCCATGCCACCAGTAAGAGGTCCAATAAACGATACATAATCTCCTATATTTTCACCAAACGGAAAGAAAAGGAACACAGAAAACGGTAAGTTCTCTGAAATAATAGAATGCAGTAACAAGTAATAAAGAATTTAATGGCTGCATGTATTTCAACCACATAAGGTAGTAGCTGATTAGTACTTGCAAGCAATGAAATCGTATATTAGAATATATAGGTTCTACAAATGCAGGACAAGTGATTAGTACTTAGTAATTCTAAATTTCTGACACGACGTTTTCAATGATAATGATGATGTGTGCAAGTAGCTGTATATTTTGTTGGCAAATGGATGTAGTACTAGAAATAAATAGTGAAATGCTACAAGTGAATCTGGTCAAATTCACTTTTATTTCAGTCACCTAACCAAAACTGTCACTTGTTTGTAAATGCCTCTTGCCACAGATTAGTTGCACAATGACACATGCATAGATGTTACAAAACTATTTGTTAAGCAATCAACGGGCATGACTCAGTCCTAACCTATTTCATTTTGAATCGACTTGTAATCCATGAAGCCTAATAATGAGAGAGTGATATTAGTCTATATCTTAGTGATGATCTTTATCCTTTACTTCTAAATGTTACAGGTGGAATAGATCTTGAGTAGAATAACATAGTGGTAAAAATGCATACATAATATATTATCCTAACTTTCCTTTAAAGTAATGAATAAATTACCTTTTGAAACTGTTGAATCTAAACTAAATACCATGCCAATCCAAGTATAAATTAACCCCTTCAGTTAGATTTGTCTGATTACATTCACACAAACCCCAGTTGGTGGTGCCTCCTAAAAGACATCGAGTTGGAATAAGCACAACATCAAATTGATGGTCGAAGTACAACAAATCCTTTTAGTTTGAATACTCAATAGAATTGCCAAGATCTGCTCTAAATAGTGGTTATATGTGGTAGACATCAATTAATTGCACCCAACACATCTAAAAAGTTAATAGATAATGAAACCAAATAGTTGCGACATAGAGAAGAGGAAGACTGAAATTCCCTAATATATTTCACATATGTAGAAGAGGTTCTTACTGGCCAGATTATGAAGTGCATTCTCAGCAGCTTGTGATTGAGCATCTTTCAGTGTCCTTCCCATCCCCATACCAATTCTTTCACTACTAAATAAAACCTACAACAAACATCACAACTCAAAATAATACATAAAGATTACAGTATGCATCCTACTTGACTAAAATAGCCAAAGTGAATTAACTAAAAAACCAAATTTAATTAAGGAGAAAAGGCCATCCCTTATAAGCTCAAATAAAAATTGACAAGAAAAAAATGGGTGTTCTATTATAGCCACAAGCTTCACAGGCCCGCATGCATAAACAATGCTTCATCAATCGACAATAAACTCTTTCCAACAGAAGGAGATAAAGATTAAAAAAAAACAGAAAAAATGATTGCACTGAGTTTTACTTCATCCCTGTAAAGTGATGATAAGTGAATTTGATATTTACTGATGCAATGTCTTGCAGCAAAAATAGTAGATAATATAGAATGGAAATAGTACTACCTCAACAGAATGGGGCAACTCCTTTGTATTTCCATTGGTAAACTTGAACTCAATCTATTCACAAGTGCAGTATGATAATTATCATAAAAGCCAAAATGTTCTATAGATCATAAAGTGAAATAACTACCTTTGTGTCACATTTTCTGCCAATTTCTTGCAGTACAGAAATAAAAACTGAAGACGCAAGTGAGTTTGGCTGTCCTACTTCCACATTCAATTTTTTGTTGTTTGCAGAAGAGATATATACTGGCATCTCATCATCTTTATCAGAAGCAAAACAAGTGGAACAAAAAGAATACACCATAACTCAGAGTGATAGATATATTGTAATAAAATTCATATAGCTTTACAATTCAATGCAAACTTATAAAAATGTTTAATTATTCATCCATCCAATATATTCAGATTGGAGCGAATTTCTTAAACTAAAGGTGCTCTTCATGCATGCTAATAAACATACATCATCCTTGAACAAGGACCATGGAGATACTTTTGAAGGAGAGAATTTCTTCAATGTCATATATTTTAGCATTAAAAAAAACAAGGAAATAGAAAAGAGTAAACAAAGAAATTATGGGAGTAAAACATGAAGAGTCTTGAAGTTCAGGCAACAACAAGAACGTTAAAGTAGTTTAACAGTAAAGTTATGCTACTATGAAAAAGTATCTGCTAATCTAGAAAATCTATATTTTCTACTTGAACAAACAGTGAGCACATTTGGTTCGCTTGATAAGCATAGCAACTCCTCCCAGATTTTGTAAGATAAAGAATTTGCACTTCTGCAACTATATATATATACAAGTATAAAATAAATTTCAAAATCAGATCTTGAACAGGGATATTGTTTAATTTTTCAAGACCCTAATCATCTTCCCTTTTACACTTTACCTTGGATCATTGTTTATTGATGCTTGTGTCTCAACCATTATAAGCACATAAATGAAAGCAAAATGTAGCAAATTAACAGAACAAATAATCTCTGTTGTGAAATCTCATTTGCTTTTGGTTTCCATGATAAATATTGAAAAATAATAATAATAATACAACTAGATGAGCATTCATTTACAAAGAAGAAAATCAAAACCCAAGAAGTTACCCGTAGAAGAGTGATTTGCTTGTTGTTTTGCTTGTTCATCAACCAGATATGCCTGCATCAGAAAATTTTGTGCATGAATATCTTGCATAATTGAACTTTTTCCTAATTATGAATGTAAAATGGGGAATGAAAATATTGGCTTTAAAAATTTGGGAAGTTTATTTACAAAAGTAGATTAAATCTCACTTCATATCTTAACTCTTACACTTGCTCCATTGTAATTGTATTGCTCATTTTTTACATTGAATCATTGTTAAAATTCTTTTGGACACAATCAAGCTCATCAGAATTGACTCTTTGTAAAAGTTTGTAATCTGATAGCTAATGGATTGCTAAGCTCAGTGTAACCAAAGAGCAACTCAGGTTAGTCCCTAATATTTTGATGAAAATGGAAGTGGTATTACTTGACTAAGACCTAAAACTCAAATGGTAATTCCGTAATTGTTTAACCAATGGCGATTGTTGTATAAAGAAATAAAACAGAATGGTGAACACTACTATTCCAACTACATTACCTTGTACATGGTTCAAAGTAGCTTCAGCCTATTCACACTGTGGGACTTCGGTCCATTTATTTATCATCAGTTGTGCCTTCCACCAAGTGCATCATGTGAAGTTTCAACCTATTTGCCTCTATGGCTCTATTGGGGCTCCAGCCCATTATTGTAGTGTTTTAACTCATTATCAGATGATACACTCATATGGTTGATAGTCTTGGGCCTCTTGGCTATAAGATTCACTTGATTGAAGTAGATAAATACTGATAGACTTATATGAGGAATTTAAGTACATACACATTTATTGTTGACCCACCATGCACTGATGCACACCTGCGCTCACTCCTATTGTTGCCTTTTTCACCACCATTTCCTGATTGGTTTCCAATTTGGCCATGTTTTTTTATGCTATTTCTCATTGTAGGTTAAGCCGTTAAGGTATGTTATTAGGTTGTTTGCGGCTTTGCGCTAAAATTTCTTTAGTTCATGTGCTCTATTTATAGTCTGTCATTTGATGTGACAATGTCAAATTGTCCTATGTCAACTAAAATGCTTATATAGAACTTTAATAAGAGGAAATATAAAGGCAGAGAGAGAACTACTTGACTATAATTGATGGTCATTTTCATTTAATGTAGCAAGCATCGATGAAATATCAATTACAGAAGACATCACAAGAGAATACAGAGAGGAAATTTTAGCATAGAATGAAATTTCATGGATAAACAGTTAAAGCACTTAGAGGATTACAGATCAACACAAGATATATTAAAAATGCAATCAATGTCCAACAAATCAGACTGGAATCAACACAAAATTATACATGCTAGTATATGTCTTGCATGTATATAAGTGCATGCTAAAATTGATGCAAAAACGTGCATAGATTTGAACATAAAACTTCATAGATAAATTGTATACCCTAACTGGCGCACAAATGAAGCCTGAGCATTGTGAAATTGGACATTACAAAACTGACAACCTATTTAAAAGGCAGAATATGGCAAAGCAAAAAAAAGTTGGAGAATAAATAAGGTACCAGTTGATTGAATCTATGCTCTGTTTCAGAACCAACCGTTCCCTCAACTATAGGAGCTTCTCTATTGTTGTTTTGTAAATTATTACAATCCTGAGAATCCATCCAACAAACAGGATCAGATATGCAAAATTCTCAATTTATTACTGTAAAATACAGTAAACCTAGAAACAGGTACCTCGGCGATTAAGTAGTAGCTCACATCAGGAGCACCAGGCAACTCAATTATCTCATTCTCATAGTTTAGTTCAAATACCTTCTGTAGTAAATTCTCATCGAATTCTCTGCCATCAGCAAAAAAAAAATGACAAGGTTAAATACATGCAACATTAACCTGAAATAGGTCTCCTATGGTTTGTGTAACAGATAAAAGAGAGAGAATTAAACATGTCCACTTACTTGAAAAAGCCACCTCGAACATTACATGCAACATTTCTTGCAACACATAATACCGGAACAGCATTGGCCATCTGCGGAGCATTTTGGGGTAGATATGTGATGTTTTTCATGTTTAGGAAACAATTGTGCATTAAGTTTGCTAAACTAAGATAGGGAGCATTCTGCTGTGAGTTTAGCAAACAAGATAGGTATATGCAAAGACCTCTGCTTGAGGAGCATAATATGGAGTATATGCAGGGACAACATGCACGTGAGGCTGGTCTTTGTCATCCCAAACCTGCAATCGGTCATCAATCACCATAGCCATTCGAGGATGGCACACATTATCCTGGAAAACATGTTGCAATGATTTCCTCAAACCTAGCAAGTATAAACAAATGGAAGATTTGTTTGAATAAGGACAAATAAGTTGAAAATAACACACTTAAATTGCATGTATATTGTGTTAAATGCAGGAGGATAGTGAAAAATCACAGAATTGACATGGGAAAATTAGCATTAGTATTTGAATATTGAGCAAAATTTCTATTGTAAAATAAATTTTAAACTGAGACTCTAAACTTTAGTAGACATTAAAATCTAAGAACTATTTTAGGCTTTGAATAATTAGATTAAAGATAAAGTTTGCATGAAAGAAAATTCATCAAAAAGGATCCTGTAGTAAAAGAGGTTTATATAGTTTCTTAAATGAAAATAGTAAAATATAGTATGAATTTGACAAAGAAAAATGGCAAATATGTTCATGTATGTAATCATAAAAAAAGAATAAACTAGTGTACGAAGGTCCCGCCAATGTGGGGTCTTAGGGAAGGGTCTATCGTACGCAACTTTACGCAGTACTGCAAGAGGTAATTTCCGAAACTAGAACCCGTGACCACAAAGTCATCACATAAGCATGAAGCATCAGTATCTGTAACTGTAAGGATATTCTTGCCTGATTTTACACATACTATGCGATCCATAAGTTGTTTCGCACTGATCAAATGAGAATCTGGATCAAGAAGCCTCCAAATCTCCAGAGCATAATCTCTTTCAGCCATTGTACAGACAAAAACTTCAAATCTTCGTCGCCCTTTAGCAGTTAGGTAGCTCCTTAGATCCTACCATGCAGGCCTTAGCCTTACAAAAACACTAGTATCATGGTTCTGTAGAAGCATTTCATCAGTTATGAATAACGAAATGGATGCATTCCTTCTAAATAATGTTAGTCTACATTCTAAGAATGTAAAGAAAAAAAATGCGCGTGTAGAAATCAAATTACATTTGTGAGTAATGAGCACACCATGTGAATAAAGAAAACAAAGCCATCAAGCTAGAGGGAAATTACATCTTAAGTCCCCTTAATAGCATAGACAAATACTAAACAAATTTTTACTTAACATTCATATTTCACAACTCAAAAGGTAAATAATTATCCCTGATGTCTGACAATCAACATACGAGATCAGAGAGTACAAGAAGAATGTTAAACGTCCACAATCAATGAAATTGTTTTAGGGAAAATTTATTGTAGTGAGAAAAGAAAAGAGCTTAGAAACATTGTAAGAATGGTCATTATCCACCCTTAATGAGGTTGGTATTCTAAGTGGTTAAGATCTGCAACTTCTAGGGAACAAGGTATGCTAATATTGTTTTATTGTTATGAAAAGTTTGATAAATTATCATGAAACACTCAGCAAGCTACTAGCAAAAGAACCCAAATACTACAATACAAGTAAATGCATAGAAGTAAACCTCAGGATTGATCCGAGTCAAGACGATGTTCCTTTCTTGCATTCTGATGACAGGCCGAGTAATTCTCTCCTGAACACCAGGAATTGGTGGAACTTCCTCGTTCTGAGCAGTAATAGACCTCCCGTTGTCAGTAACAGTGTCCGTCTCTATATACTGCTTCAAGAAATCTTTGTCCTCAACATATCGCTTCAATTCAGCTGACATTCCTGAAATCCTAATTGGATCTTTCTCACCATCTATCTTCCGAGAGAGGGCCTCAATTCTGTCATCAAACGACCTCATGGTGTTGGCAACTATGAGCGTCTCATCTAGATCAAAAACAATGGCAAGGCACCGCAAGTTGAGCATGCCCAAACAAGATGCATATAGCCCGGCCTGAACCGAACAGCACCAAAAGCAAGATACCTTCTCCACCTTGCTCGGCATTGCCACTAGATGCAGCTCTTCATTACCGGTGACCATGACGGCACTCTGCAAAAGCAGGCAATGGGAGTTAAATAACACGAATAGAACCAAAACAAATGATAGGCCCGAGTATGCATAAACAAAAACAACGAGTGAGGAGTGCAAGCACACACCCTGAATTCGTTAAAGCATGAGAGGTAGAGGCGACGAAGTGGGTGTTCAGCGACCGATTTGGCTTGGACCTTGCAGCGGACGGCGAAAGGGTTGATGCTTTGGAGTACGGAGAGGGGAGGGCAACGCTCGCTGGGAGGCGAGAGGTGATCTATGCGTATCTCGTTGCCAGTGAGGAAGGGCAAGGGTTGGGCCTTGCCGCCGCTAGTGTTGGCCGTCGGAAAAGCTTCCGCGTCTCCAAGGAAAACATCTCCGTGGTACACCTTGCAGCTAATCCCCGCCCGACGATTTGTCATCGCGTCGACGACCAACGCACAACGAGCCGCAGGCAGACGGATATGGAATGGTACGAGAACGCGTTCTCGATGAGGGAACCGGCGATGCCCCGTAGGCGTATGATGAAATGAGAGAGAGCGAGAGGAAATATACTAGGGTTTGTTCGCGCCGGTGTTCCCAAATGCCCGCCGACCCGAAGCAACGTCGTTTTCAAGTCTTCCTTCGATCGATCGATTTGGATCGATGGGAAGTTCCTACGATGGTTAAAGTTGCCCAGTTGCTATAAGATTTCTACGTAAGCCCTTGCATTCTACTATATACTGGACGGAATCCTTTAATAATCAACTTTTAATTAATATGATAAAGTCGAAAATTAAGTTAAGTTAACCTTCTTTTTATTTATCACATTAAAAATAATTTTAAGATTTATTATTAATTTTAATTTTTTTTATTTTTTCCTTTATTAATATTAATATCTTTGTATTTATTTTTTTTTGATAAAATTTAGTTTTACTTACTATATATAAAAATTTAAATTATTATAAATGTAGTTAATTATTTGAATTTAGAATATAAAATATTCATTTTATAAATTTTATGCGTATTACACTTCTGGCATCTAAGAATCTAATTTCAACTTATGAATTTTTTTAAAGTGTAATTGATCTAAGTTTTTTTTAATAGATGATTAATCTAAATATGTTGAGTTGGTAGACGGATGGTTGTCAATTGTAAAATATTTCTGATTTAACTTGATAGTTGATTGAAAATTGATATCAAATTAAATTTGTCATTCTTGAAATTAATCAACTTAAACGGAATATTGATGTCAATTTAAAAAAAAAAACACTACAAAATTTGTTTATGTATTTTTTTTTTTTTTTGCATTTGTCCAAATAGTTTTTTTTTATGAGAAAGGTTTCAGGATTTCTATTCAAATTGGCGTTTATTTTGTAAAAATCATCAAATAGATAATTCATAATATTTTTATCTCTAAAATACTCTTACAAATTTTATTATATAATAACACTCTCCTATCAAAATATTCTTTATTAATTTGATAAAAATATTAAAATTATATTAAAAATATTTTAAATATTTTTAGTGGGTGCTAAGACAATGTATTAGTTATTATAGCAATCGTAGTAGTTGCTATAATATTTTAATAATATTGTATTAATTGCTAAGCCTTATAACAACTTATTAAGTAACTATTATAATTTTTTTTAAATAATTTTGATCGATTTAAAATAATTTTAATAGAGTTTAAACAATTTTAAATAAGTTGATGAAAAATAATTAAATATAATAGTGTTCTATGTATAATAATTTTAATTAGAGTGAAAGGTTATATTTTATCACATTACTAGTTATAACGGTTAACGGTTAGTAAAAATATTTTTCGGATTAGTTATCGCACACACGTATTATATGTGTAAATTAATGTATGAATATGGGTAAATTAGTGTCTCAGAGCTATAAATTTAACTTGTAAGGGTGCGTCAAGCTCATACAGTAGTGCAAAGCAGGGACGATGCTTGTGAACCCTAGCAACAAGCTAATGTAACGGACTCTCCCTCCTAAAAAAATTAATTTAATTTTTTATATCAGATATTAAACTGATAAAAATAGATATTACACTTGATCTTAACCAAAATGTTGAGAAAAGTATATTTTATAACATCGTCGATCCAAGGTATTTATATAACCTTCTCTGCCTGCGGTATTATCAATCTTAAGATGTGGAACT
>JBAMIB010394867.1:0-10507 GCA_037177415.1 Kaempferia rotunda | reverse complement strand
GACCTACGGAGCCTGACAGAGCAACTGCACACACCCTCCTGATATACCACTAACCCATGAGTGGTTGTGTGTGCAGACATGTAACTGGCGACTGGCTCAACTATAAAGGAGCACGATGGTCGCCAGCATGCAATCATGCAAGATGGTGCATGCAACTAAGCATGTAACCCCGAAAAGAAATAAACCGAATACCTCAAAAAAATATGCACCAAAGTGAATAAGTCCGAAACTAACCTAACGAATCAAGGTCAGGTATACCAAGTAGATAACAAGGGTTCTATATGAAGTTGGATGTCACTACTATTTAGAGCATACATAAACATGACAAACATGGAAGAGGTATAGAACTGCAGAAATAGCTAACTAGACAAGGCATAATAACAGAAATCGAGTAGTGACATATCAATACATATGAGAATATGAAAATTACTATTAGATATAATCTACTAAGCATATCAAAGACAATTCCGTAGAAAAGTCAAGGTACCCGCCTCAAATGAAGACCGTCTCGCAATAGAACCCGACCTCCGGAGTCTCGTATCAAATCAAAATCCTGTGTCAATATATGTAATTTAGCTATCTTAACCAGAATCAAATAGCTAACTTAACCTCCCTAAACTTAATTAGGTAACCTTAATGTCTCATTATCCAATTCCCGTATTTTAGAGTTATCATCATGCTCCAAACCTAATCCAATTTAGGCAAAGCCAAATTAGATTAACTAACCACATCGAAATTGAAACCCTAATTCAATCTGTATATAGATTGAATCAAATTAAAACTAGCCACCCACAAACCCTATACAGAAATACACTATCCAAAAATCTGAATTCACTTAATTTAATCACTTACCTAAACTTAACAGCGCTTACTCAGACCCACTGCCAAAGTAAATCCGTAGATGTGAGTATGAGCAGAACTCTGGAACCCTCACTGCCCGCAACAGTGAATCTCCAACCTGCGGTGGAAAACACTAATGATGCACCACTCGGAGATCTGTGAATCTCATACAACTCTAGGCATAAATGATAAGATTTATCAACAGGAAGAAAGGTAAAGATATTGACCGGAATAGAGGCTCTCCTTACCTAGTGATAGTCGGAAAACACAGATCGTCGGCTTGAGGAAAGTTGTTGTGCTCTGCTCATAATGAACGCCTGTGGCTCGAAGCCGAAATTGACTATCCAATTCAGCAAACCAACCCCAAATTCCTAAATCCAAATCTAGGGTTAGTGCATACCTTCGCTCGGCTACCGAAAACCCTAAATCGGCAACAGTGAAAGGATCAGAGGATCAAAGAAGAGACGACTACGAACTAGGGCATAGTGTCAACTGAGAGCGTTGGCAGAGGTGGCGTTCCCGTCGACAGGCAGAGGAAGAAGGCGGCGATCGGCTGGAGAAAGAAGAAGAAAAGGAGAAGCGGCGGCGTCGGCAGAGAGTCGAAGAAGGGAACAGAAGTGTCGGTGCGACTCCTTTAATACCGATGCCATGCTTGCTCGTCGGGTGAAAGAGGAAACCAGGCGTCGCCATCTTCGGTTACGCCGATCGCCGAAACCGGGGCGGCGGTGGCTGCGCGCGTGAGGGAGAGGAAGAGGCGGATCGGGCATTTTGTAGAGAATTAGGGTTTTTATAATTTAACTTAGCTTTAAATTGATTAAAGCCTAGATTTCATTCCTCAATCAACTCCCATATTTGGGTATCCCAAACAGGCATTTTACAATACCTAATCGGATATCCCCGCAAAACCAGTCAACCGGTCTCCTATAAATTCCCCGAAAATATCCAAAAATTCCTAAAAATTCCATAAACGTTAATCGTATAATAATTTTTATTAAACTATTATTATTTAGAGCGGAATCTTACAGTCTTCCTTTTGTAGCAAAAGGTGATGCTCACCCTTATTGCCTCTCACAACTCATTTCCAAGCTATATGAGAGGAGGTAAATCACGGGATCAGCTTATAGCCGACTACCAAGTGGCTAGGGGGTGGAAGAAATTTTTTTCCCAAGGGCATGCACCCTTTGAAAATTGACTCCTTATTCTATTGTAGTAAAGTTGTCACTCTCTAATCAACTGAATATCCGGTAAGACAACCTAGTCCTCCTTAGTCCTTGAACAAGTTGCTTCCAAGTTCCAAGCTCCTAAATGGCATGAATTTGTTCCATGATATCTGATCCGGTCGGTAAAAGTTGGTGCCAGGTCAGCAGAAAAGGTTCTGGTCGAGTCAAATAATTGGCCTAATCAAGGGTCAATAAATAATTCAGATCAGCAATCTGCCGAGCAGACTAAGCCGGACGGAAGGAAGCATCAGCCGCATAGGAAAACACCGAGCGGATCATTCTCCGGTCGGGCATAAGGCAAACCAAGACCGCCCCTAGCCACTGAAATCTTTTTCCCAGCAGGCCAGTCGGCAATTAGCTCAAATTGCCAAGGTCTAAAGCCGATCGGACTGTCCGATTGAGCACCGTGACAGTATGAGCCGATCGGCCAAAGAAGACAAAGGTCCTCTGTCGTGTAGCATAACGGCCTGTCAGAGAATATTCCTTGACAGCTATACAGCCTATCCGATAAAGACACGTGGCAACCGTAATCAGCGCGGCCCACAGTAACCCAAGCCCAATAAAGAAGGGGATTAACGCAGTGGCGACATCTGTCCTCATAAACCCTTGCTTCTTCGGGTATAAATAGGTCTCTCACATAAGCCAAAGGTACGGGCAATTACTGTTTTCCACTGTTACGCTGCTAAAGTATTTCCTCCTCGATATCTGCGATAACTTGGGCTAACTTAAGCGTCGGAGTACCAAACAAGGGGCGGCGATCCCTGTTTGGTGCGCTAACGTATTTTTGCTCGTCTACATGTGCGCAGATTCCCGATCAGCACTTTTACCCTGAGTTGGCAAGGTGACATGCCTGGTGTCCATCTACTCACCGATCAGACATGATCAAAACCTATATCCAAATGATCAAACTAAATTAATTTTTAAAAAAGGTTAAAGTTATTTTAAAAATATGTTATATATTTTAAAATCCTAAAATTAATAAACTCACTCTAAAGTCTAAAACAATATTAAATTTTTACCATAAATTCAATGGGGTTGTATTGATTACCTTTAAAATTAGTCGACGTAATTTAGATACCAAGTTCTAACATGCATGAAAAACAATTTTAAATTTATTTAAATCTGAGAATTAATGCCAAGTTGACACATAAGAAAATAAACCAAAATGGTAATAAATAAATTCAAAAATTATAACTGTCAGTATGGGTGGCATTTTTTCCTTAATTTTATTGAGATTCAAACCCTTAACATATAGTAACAACACAATTACTCTATTCCGTACGAGCCAAATAACCCTTGCTCAACGGTAACAATCAATGCATTGATCAGCACTTTCAATTAATGGATTGGGTCCATTCGGCTTAATCATGATTAACCTGCTCGATTTGCTAATACAAATGAGGAATCAAAGCAATGTAAAAAAATTAAATAAAAAATAATAATAAAAAAAAACAGACTGATTTATCCTTAATCAAAGGGAAAAAAATTAATATGTTTAAAAAATAGAAACATTTATTATTGATTCATCTATAATAAATGGAAAAAATTGAATACTATTCAAGAATAAAAAATATTCAGTATTAACAACACATACGTAAAAATAGAAATAAATTAAAAAATAAAATAAAATAAAATAAAATTCACAGATCGGTAATAACTAATGATTAATTCTTGACTATTTAATTATTAATACGTATTTATAATAAATAATAAATAATTATATTTTCTATAAATATTAATTTAATTTTTATTTAGTATTTGTTATCTTGTCTAATTTATAAAAAAATAATTATTTTAAATTAATATAATTTGTAATATTACTTCTACATGACAATGAGTTTATTTAGTTCTTTACATTATATATCTACTTGTAATAAATTGTATTTCACTAAACTCTAGGGGCTACAATGGAATTTCCTTTAGTAGTATTTATACTTTTGAAAAAGAATAACAGTCAATTTTTTTTAATAATTATTTAGGGGTCGCTTGGGATATGTTTAGGGATCAGAATGAGTTTAGCGATAACATAAGGATGTGATTTATAAAATTTAGCGTACAAATTCATATATGAATTCTTATTGCCGTCTATCAAACATAAAGTAAATAACTTTTATTTTATTTTATTATTATTATTATTTTTTAATGTTTGCACTGTTTGTCGTAGTTTTACCAGATCCGGCTTTATCCAGCAAGCAATCAACGGACCAAATCGGCGGTTATATAATCGAACCAATCGCTCAACGATTGTGTGTGCTGCTGCTTCGATTGCAAACCAACACCAAGAAGCAATCAAAGGAGCCTGGTGAATGAACACAATTAGATTCCTGCAGAAAACGGGTGTGGTGATGGCATCCGCTTTGCTAAAGTCGATCTTTGTCGTCCTCCTCCTTGCCGTCTCAGTTCCTAGTTCGTCGTCGATCCCTTTCGTCGTCTTCCATGGTATCGTGGCTTTTTCTACTCTCGATTTCCTTTTAAAAAAAAAAAAAAAAATCTTTTGCGAGGTGTTGTTGTCGATGTTTCTTAGGAATCGCCGATAAGTGTTCTAGTAAAAAGGTTTCACAATTTCCTCAACTTCTGGGCAACTGGTCTCGCTCCAAGGGCCACTGCATGTACGTCTCACTACTCTTGCAGTTTAAATAATTCCAGTTTTTTTTTTTCTTCCAATTTATCGATTTGGGTGCGTAGTGACAACAATAGAAATTTATTTCCCACAGGAATTTGACAAAATTAAATATATCTAGAATGTTTTTTTAGCAAGGTTTTTGAATGACCATGTACCTCAAAGGAAGTAGGAACATCATTTTTTCACAGTTCTCTTAAACTGTTAAAAGTGTAACAGACAAGGAATAGTTTGTTGGGTATAATATATATATATATATATATGATAACTCTAATAGCAGAAGTATCGAAGCTTTGATTAATGATTAAAAAGCCTGCTGTAGGAAACAAAAGGAACTTGAGATATGCTCGTTGGCAATATGTTCGAAGCCTTGTTATGTTTTCATGGAATAGACAGTACTTTCCCGAAGATATCAATCAAAATGTGCCATGAACATTTTAATTCTGTTCAAATATTTAGCATGTGGTAAATGATGTTTTATTTCCTTTTCCTTTATGAACAAAGATTATACTATTTTACTCAATTTTCATTGGTTACTGATATCTTTCTTCTCCTTTGGAGGAATTTTAAGGGAGGAGTTTGGATAGTTGGAATGTTCAACATACTTACAGTTGATTTTAATCATTTTATTCCGTGCCATATTTCTAGATTGTGTTGACAAAAGTTTAGTTAGCTAGTCCAACATGCAGATGCTAGTAGAAGAAAATGATATAGAAATTTTATCTTTACATTGATATAAATCTTCCTGTTTTTGTAATCACTTTTTTGTGACATTTGTCTCCTCGGTCCAAAGAGAAATTGGAAATGGATTTTGGGACTCTTGGTTGATGCCACTCGACAAACAGGTTGATATTCTTTTTTAAAAAAATATGACACCAATTTTTAATGAAATTTGTTATCCATTCTAGTTCTGATCGTCACAGTTTGCATGTAACAGGCAAAAATTGCTTGCGAGAAGGTGATTAATGTGTATGGATGAAGTTCGTGACCATGCTTCTCACAAAAGCCAAATTTAGTACTCAAACTGCTTAAGTGTATAATTTGCAGGTGAAAGAGTTGAAGGAACTTAGCAATGGATATAACATAGTGGGTCTTTCTCAGGTGATTTAGTGTTCTTCTGTTGCTCTCATTGTATCAATCACCTGACACTACATTTATCTTAAAATGTATTTGAATTATTAGAAAAAAAAATCATCTTTGGTATTGCAATGTTATGGTTCTGAAATCTGCATCATATAACAGATATATCATGTGAGAAAATTTAATATGTTCATCGTAATCCAACTGTCAAAATATCATTCTGTTCAACTCGATATCATTCTGTTTATAAATCTCCTCACCCTCTCTTCTCTCTTTTCTCTTCTTCTCCTCTCCTCTTTCTCCTATTCTTCCTCCTTATCCTCCCCTTTTCCTTGCCTTGTTGTGCCAGTAGATTTTTTCCTTTGGAAAATAGACAAATAGTATGACTATTGCAAAATCTTTGAGGAAAATCTGGTATGGACAACAACGACAAAAGGAAATAGTCCCCATGTTGTTCAATCCCTAGTTAGATAGTCTAACCAAGTAAGCATCTGGAAACACCCTGGGAATTTTTAGCTGTATTTGTGTTTTATATTATGGATTTCTTAACTTTCTTGTTTTTTCCTTGCTTGATTGCATCTGCCATTTGGAAATCGAGATATTTTGTTTGAAGGTGTTGACAAAGCATTCTGTTGACTCCTTTCAGGGAAACTTGATTGGTCGAGCAGTGCTTGAGTTCTGTGATGATGGACCTCCAGTAAGACATCATACGTTCTAGTTTATTGTTCCTTTAATATCTGATTGGATGAACTGGAAATGATGGAACGTAATGTTTGTTGTACAGATTGGAAAAAAAAAAAATAGAGTGTATCACCAGAATAAGATAACCCAAGTTATTGTAACAAAAGAATTTTTAGCATGTGTTGAACTTGCATGCCTTAGGTTTTATTAGTTTTTACTATTTATTAATTCTTATGCTTTTCGGGATCCATTTGTCGTCAACTATTTTCTTTGTACTTAATGCATAACGGCTCATGTAACAGGTTAAAAATTTTATCTCGCTCGCGGGGCCTCATGCTGGTGAAGCCTCTGTTCCCTTATGCGGTGTAAGTTTCTGGAATTAGTCTGTTATGTTTATTCTATTGTTTGAATTTCACAAACACTAGCCATAAACAATTAATATTGGATTCTCTTTTTTTTCCCCTGGTGAGATTGATTGTTGCATCCATCTTTTTGAAACTATCCATTTGCATCTAGTTATTTCCTAGTAGAGGAGTCGCGAAATTGCTTTGGTTATACTAGCTTTACATATATCTCTCCTTCCATCTTCAGAATGATAAGCAGATTGGAATTGTGGTTTCTTTTCCTGTACTGATTAAAGGATTAAACATATGTTCATCGATGGTCATTGTCAAATGTTGTTACTATTTCATGTTTAAGGTTTCTGAAATTTTGTAATCAAGATTTCTCTCAATATTGCTCTACTGCAGTCAGGAAACGTATGCCTCATTCTGGGTGACCTCATCAAATCACCTATCTATTCTGACTATGTGCAGGTTTGTCTTCATGACATAGTACTGTTATTCATGACATAGTACTGTTATTATAGTATGTAAGAAATGTACATTGGATTTAAGTTTCCCTTCATATTTAAAGACACTTCCAATTTTCTTCTTTTTTTGGCAACTGTGATTCGAGATTGTTTTATTGCAGGATCACCTGGCTCCCAGCGGTTATATCAAGATTCCAACTGTGAGTACTTCTTTGTGGTCAATTACCTTCAGAGGTCCAATCAGTGTTGAGGTTTTTGGATCTGATATAATTGAGTAATATTACATTGGATAGTTAAGCATCGGTAAGTAACAATAACACGTGAGAGCAACTGCCATCAACTTCTATGACATGTGACAACCTTGCTCATGTTATAGCGCCACTGAATTCATGGACAACCTATTTCAGATATTTCTGTACTAGGAGCCACAAGTTCATTTTTCTTGTTGTATTATCTTTCAAAGTATTTAATGCCATGATTTGATTATGTTTCCAATTTTCATATCCTTATAAATAAAACTTTTTTAGGACATTCCCAATTACATGGAAAAATGCAAGTTTCTTCCAAAGCTTAACAATGAGAAATCTACTGAAAGAAATTCTACATACAAGAACAGATTCACCGGCTTACAAAATTTGGTCCTTATCAAGGTTAGTTCTGAAAGCTTCTGTCTGTTATCTTCATCTAATACTAGTCTACATTTAGGCATAAAAAATTTCTGAATGACTAGCTTTATTTGGGATAGTATTTAGTACAGATAAATTAGTTATTTACTTTTTGACACTCTGGAATTACATCTCCTTGTACAAGGTGAGAATATCTTACATTTTTTATTACTTGCTGGACAGTTTGAGAATGACACAGTATTGGTTCCTCGAGAGACATCTTGGTTTGGATATTACCCAGATGGCACCTTCGATACAATTTTGCCTCCCCAACAGGTTACATATCTGCTTTAAAGTTTCCGGATATCACTTATATTGTTTGCATAAAATGGAAGAGATCCATAGTTACAAATCTTCTATGAGTTGATACAGCTGACTTCATTGGTTTTCGCTTCTGTGATAACTTTTGTAACTTAGTTCATACAAGAATAATGATTGATTTACAAGGCAAAAATAAAAAAATTCTTCTGCACCAGAATCCTATATAGTGATTCAGTGCATCTTATTGCCATTCTGATAGTTCTCTAAATTTCAACAAAAGCTAGCTAGGTTTTTATTATAATTATACTACAAACATACTCTAGATCGAGACACTTGAATGCTTGATTTCTTCCCAGATAATAATTTGACGAACTCATAAAATAATGCAAATCATGCCTGATATGAAATGGAACACAACTTCCACCACTGATTATTCAATGAACACTCAGAATACTCAGCAAGATGTTAGGCTTGCTTCTTAATTAAAGTCGACGTATCCTCATTTTCTGGATAAATATTCTGCTTATTTTTAGTTTCCATGTTTGAATGAACTCAAATGGTATTTAATTAATAGATATGCTGAATACCATGATTGCTATATAGGCATATACTTTGCTGCTTTTTCTTATTTACTTGCAGTGATTTGTAAACCTTAATTTAAGTTGGAATAGATTGTAATGGATCTTGATTCGCCATAATTAAGATTTTGTCTATGATTAATAGTTTTGACTATATTATCTAAAATAGTCAAGAACTTGTAGTCTTAGCATAGTTTATTGAAATGTAAACATTTTATCATTGAAAATTTAGATATATAGATCATTGTAAATAATTCTTCTACAAATGCAAATTTATATAAAAACAGACATTCTTTGTCTATGGTCTTTGCCCATATCGTATGCATACTTATTCTGAGAAACTTTTAACTTCTATAGACCGCTCTCTATAAGGAAGATTGGATCGGGTTGAAAACTTTGGATGATGCTGGACGAGTCAAGTATATCAGTGTGAAGGGAAATCATCTTCAAATTTCTCATAGTGACATGAAGAAACATATTGTACCATACTTGGAGGAGAAACAAGAAAATCCTATCCACCAATCTCTTCTATGATTATAGTTCTCTTCGCGTAGACAAGTGGGATCAATGTTGGAACAAATTGTTTGTAAGATTATTTGTAACAAATTTGCAACTCTAATTTGAGTTGCAATGAACTTTTTTAAGTTTCCAACTTTGGAATAAGTTGGGATATAAGTTTATGATCCCAAAAATATTAAATATCTTGAATGTATTTGCTAATTTTACAATCAGCTTGTGCCTTGAAAGCTAGACTGTGCTAGTGTAGAATAGTCATAAGTTGATTTGCAAATTAGCTTGCAATCAAAATTTGAGAGATTATGTTTTTTTTTTTAAATTGTGGGTATATGTTGATTTATAAATAAATTTACACCTTAAAACTTAGCATTTACTATCACAAAATGTGTATTGTAAATTAGCTTGCGACTAAAATTTTAAAAATCATTTTTTTTTGTTAGTTAGGAGTTTTAGTATGAGTTGTAATAAGTTTGTGACTTGAAATATAATAAACATTTTGAATTTGTGGGTCACAGGTGATTTTTTTTTAAAAAAAGCTCGTGTATAAAGATAAAATATCAATTTTAAAATTCTTTAACAAATCTTATAAAAATTGAAAATTGGAGGAAAAAATTACTATGTTTTTATAATTCCTCATAATTTTCCGATTATATAATTGATGTTTACAAATAATTTTTCCATGCAAATGGTGCCATTAATTTGAGCTGAGTTGTTGAATTTGTCTATCCTATCAAATCATTTAAACCGTTTGTGTTTGAATTTTGTCAACACAAGCTCACCGTAGGCCGACCCACTTAAGCCCGCGATCCACGTGGGTCAGCCCACAATGCGCTTGGATTATCCCGCGGATTGAGAAATACATATAAACTAAATTTTATATCAATTTATTATTATTTTATATATAATTTTGAAATTTATTAGTGAGTATCTGTATCCTTACTAAATCAATAGTAGTTCCATAACATTTATTAATGATTCCGTCTCTTTTTGTGAATTAAGGATTGACAAGGTATTGAAATACAAATTTCAAGCATTGTACTAGCACCTTCATCTTTATGTTTATTTTATTTAAGCCCTCTCCACTTTAGATCCAAGTTATTGAGTATGAAAAAAAGATTTTTAATGTGAGGCTTGTTAATTAGGATAGATATAAATTGATAGGACCGATCCGTAGCTAGAGGGGGGGGTGAATAGCTTCGTTCGCTTCGTCGTCGATGATGTGCAGCGGAATTACA
>JBAMIB010394859.1:0-10508 GCA_037177415.1 Kaempferia rotunda | reverse complement strand
TTGTTTTTTTGGCGCAATTCTTTGATTTCAACATATATAAGATAAAATATACCTCGCGCCAGATGAACCTCCTGTTCACTAGACTTTATACCTAGAGTCTGCCGATTTTTGGGTTTCCATGCCAAGAATTCGGTTCTCGACCTTCTTGGACTTTTCCTGCCTTACATCCGCCCTTTCGACCTGTAAGGACTTTTCCTTGCCAAGAATCCGGTCCTCGACTTTTTTGGACTTTTCTTGCCTTACATCCGGTCTTCCAACCTCTAAGGATTTTTCCTCGCCAAGAATCCGGTCCTCAACCTCCTTGGACTTATCTTATCCTACAAACTCACAGTTTGTGTTAAATACAATATATTAGACTAAACTTAAATAATTATTAATACATTAAAACTTCCAGGGCACGATTGCTCTAACAGAGCACACTACTAAATTTAGGTCAAAGAACTGACAATAATCCACGATCCCTTCTCTTCTGAAAATTAAGTTGAAGTTCTGCCTGCATCACAAAATTCCCAAAAAAATTATAGAACAGTCACGGGATAATTGCATGAAAGAATCCAAGGTCGAGATTATTTTTTACTGGACAGAATGTCTTTAATTTACAAATCTAAATTAGTTTGCATGTAAGTTAAAATTTTGGTTTTGTTAAAACTTGAGCCTATGAACCAGAAACCTTGTAACAAAGATAGGAGAGATATTACTAAAAATGAGATAAAATGTTGAAAACATATGCATGTGAGCTCACAAGTATACAATCAACATGTATTAAACTAATATTTCCCAATCTAAAAATAGGCAATCTTGTTGGTGGACAAGGGAATTAGCATATTTCTTCTGTAGGAGGTGGAGTCCACTCCAATCCTACATAAACAAGGTGAGCAATAAGTTCAGTCTGAGAGTTTTGGACCATAGTTCTAATGGCCTGGTACTGCATCAGGGTGGCACAGCATTTACTTAGCTCTTCACTATTATAGATACAGGGAGAGAGTTCAAAAAATCTACAAAAATAACAAGCAATGTAAGTACAAATATATTCAGAAACTGCTACATGTATCTTATCAGCCAAAATTTACCAAAAAAAAAGCCTTTGCAGTTTGAAAACCATGGTTCTGCTGATCCAAAACCTGAATTATTTGTGTTACTTGATAACAATTACACACACGGGATCACAAAATTTCACATATAACAAAGTCATACCTTTTGAAATGTTCCTCGAAGTGATGCTAATTGTTCTTGTAACGACCCGGCCCGACCCATTTAGCGGTCCATTCGGCGGCCCATTTGGCGGTCCATTCGGCGACCCTCGTGGTCGTCGACCGTCGACCGTCGGCCCGTCGACCGTGCCGTTACTATTCTTCTGGTCTTCCCACCCCTGGAAGTGGGTTTTTGCCTTCCCCAGGATTCGAACTCTAGACCTCCAGGTTAAGTACTAGAGTTTATGAATCCTGGTAACCAAGTGATCTAGATGACAGTGCAGTGACCCATAGAACACTCACATACCCATTTATATATGAATAGAAACAGGAAGATAGAGAAGGGGCATAGCGAGGAGAGAACTAAATGTTATTTTGGCCGTAGGGGTACATTATGGCATTTTATAGTGAAAACATGCACTTTCTCATTGAAATTATAGTTACTCTGATTCTCTTTCATGGTTGAGCGCTTCAGATTAGTTCATCCTGTTGAGTCCTTGTTACTGATTTGGTTAGGTCCTTTTGCTGATACAAAGCTCATATCAGTGGATATGATATTTTGTGAAAAAATAAGATGACATTATCACAGAAATGATTTAATGGAGTACTTGGTTTCGTACAATTATTGATGCCTTCAAATAACAATTGCATGCAGTACAAATGACATTTGTGAATTATTTAATTGCATGCAAATACAAGTACTATTTGAATGGATATGCAAGGACATCCCTTTTTTAAATGACTATTAATGCATAGTTCTATCATGACAAGGTTGCTTCTTTAATACTAATTTTGCATTTAGTAGGCTAAACCTAAATTTAACATATTTTGTTAATACCATTTACTTAAATATATTTAAAATTGTTTTAATATTTATTGTATTTTGTTAATTATATTAAACTATATAAAATTACATGGGGTAGAAATATATTACTTTTTCTATATTTATATTCTATTTTTAGAATAATGATATATTTTAACATTTTATTCTGACAGACTGAAATAAGCCATGTAGCCACTTTGTGAGAAGTTGCATATACAATTTCTTAAGGTTAAACTGCAAATGAGATTATATACTGTCTGAAATTAAGCCAATGCAACTAGGTTATTTGCTTAAATCACGATTCACAAACACATCTATAGGCAACTCAATAGCATCGTGGTATAGTTGATACTTTCCTCACGTAGTCTCTTATTCTCTTCTTTGCATTTATTGTGTTGCTTTATCTAAATTACTTTTTGCATCTGAAACTACTTGCACTTTCATACCAAGAAGCGTAATGATGGGATCAATCTGTCATGGGTCACTAAGTTTTAGTCTCATGGAATTTGATCTTATGTTGCATATCTCTCCAGTCATTCTGTTGCCTGATTATTTTTTTGCACTGAAAAAAATCATGTCTTGCAGGTCAAGAAATTAACTAACAGCGTAGAATTCATTTTGGATACACTGCAATTATCGACTGTAGTAGAAATGCAGGTATCTTCTACTGAAACCTCAGCTTTATGATGCTTTCTAGAAGTTAGCAATATAAATCTCTGAATACTTTTCAATCATTTTTTATGATTATGATGAAATATTCAATTTTGACCACAACACCATTACCTTCTCGATTAATATGTTTTCTACTTGGTGGCCGGTGGGAAGCTTTTGTGGAGTTGGCCGGTCACCTCCACCAATTACCCCAAAAAAAAAAAGCCTACTTGATAAGAAACTGAAGATTATTCTCCTAGAGGTGTTTTTTGTTTGCATGCAATATTAACTTGCTTAGTTACTATTTTTCATCTGTTCTAATACATGCTTATCTTAGGGTGACAAAATAAGGAAGCGTCATGATTGGATGAATTGGATTTTGCCACCAAGTGAGGCCCAGTTTGGTAATGCTGATGGTCAATCTTCAGCATCACCAAACGTCGATAATCTTGCAGCCCGTTTTCAGACTCTTGGAACAGGAGCTACTTACCAGAACAGCAAGATCTCAAATCGTAATGAGATTTTATTTAGCAGATCAGCATCGGGGAATTTGAATAATCAGATACTAGTGACTGTAAATCATGACTGGGATGAGAATGGGCAAGTCCTTCCTCTCACAGATTCAGATCAGACCGCATCTGGACGAAGCCTACTGAGGAACGATACATTTTGAAGTAGACTCTTCGTTCAAACAATGAGAATGGTTTGCCATGCCAGGACTTTTACGACTGAATAATAAGAAAAAAATTCCATAGGAGGAATTTGCATAGCAAAAGGAAACAAGATATAAGCAATACAAGCTATAATTATGAGGTTCTTTGGTGAACAGGTGTTTCCACTGCTGGCGGTCTTCGGTCATTAACACATTCTTAAGTTTCCTCGTTTTATTTTTTTGGTTCAAACCATTTCATCTTTTACTTTTTAAGGACCTGAATTGGTTTCAGTTGTGTTCCGAGGGGATGGAACCGCATCAAACTAGACTCAGATTAATATTTCATATTTGTCTATACTCTTTCATCACGTAGAAACATGCTGCATATTATATTTCTTTTATTATTATTATTTTATTTATGGCTGTCGATTGTGGTGTACAATAGTTGTATGTGGTGAATCTGTTTTAATAAATTTCTCTACCCAAGCAAATTTTAGATGCATTGACCTGAGCTCATGCACTCAGATACAGTCATTCATTAGTAAAGTTTTCCTTTTTGAACGACTGACCAAACGTGCGATTATTACATTTAGCTCTTGGAATCAACAAAATAAAATAGAAATGATTTTTCTAGAAATAAAATAGCAAAATAATGTATGTTATTTACTTTGCTTCACAAGAATGAAATCAACAACAAACAAAAAAAAAACCTTAATAATTTTATTTTCCTGTTAAAAAAAGTGCTTGGGGCTAGACGGGAAGCAGGATGGGTGAATGAATAGCTGTAAACTAAAATTAAAAGCTTTTATTTCGTTACTTGGGTGATGAAATATAAAAGTAATAATAATAAACAAAGTTAATTACTACCAAGTCGATTTTTACATGATTTATATTTGGAGAAATCTCTCATAATTCACATCTTACAAAAAAATGAAGATAATAAATAAGAAGAATTGAACTGAAGTTTAAACTTTAAAGATAAAGACCCTAAATTTGAATATAAAATTAAAGAATAAATGTGGTAAAATATGATTCGCTCGTTCTTAGCATTTCTGTCAGTCTATCCCTTGATCAACATGGAGGAGATAAATTAGAGGAGGTTACGCGCTATAGATGCAAGTGACCAAGGTATGGGGAAAGACATGCTCGGATGTGTCGAATTTTGATCTTATGATCTAATGTGGTATCATCCCATGCCTCAACACACTGAGGGAACATAAAATTAAATAATAAAAAAAACAAGATAAGATTGCTTTAGATGCTGAGATTGAGCACTTTTTGTCCCATATTTTTAGCATCCAAGTTGGCTTCACTTAAGCCAAAAAAATCATCTTTGCAATATCCCAATCAATTCCTAACTTTTTTTTCAGTCGATTGAATCTATCACCACATTAGTCTTCTACTTGACAATGGATACTTCAATCGACTCACTTGGCCACCAATCGACTGAATTACTGATCATGTAAGTCATTTGACAACTTCATATTAGAGATCCAATCGATTGTACAGGCAATTGAACTCACCCTAATCAACTGCCCACTTGATTCCACTTTGAATTAAATATTTTGCTTACAAGTGGATCGTCCTTAGTAGAACTCCCTAGTTGACTTAACACATAGTCAACTGAAATCAACCACTGGTTGATTGAATCATTGACTACAAACTCATCGGGCAGCGCGAGCAACAGCGTCGTTTTGGGTAAAAAAATACATGCAAGAAATGCATGGCGATTTCTCATGCACAAAAGATTCAATACATGCAAGACAACCTTACGCAATTTATTTAGGTTGGGCCAAACGCCAGATACCTTTGAACAATTCAAAAATGGAGACTTACTAAATTAAAATATCAATGTGTTTCCTCTTTTGATCGAATGAAAGATAAAATAATTACGAAAAGAAGATTCTTTTAATCCAAAATGAGTTATTATTAATTAATTTATTCAATTATTATCTTTTATGTTAATATATTTCTTAATTTACATTACTGAAAAAATTACAACAGGTAGGGTATTGTTATTTTTTTGGCATTAGAGGAATTAAAAAGAATGAGGCAATTATAAAAAAAATAATTCAAAGCTCAACCAGAACTTAGAAAAGTATATAAAGAAAACAACATAGAACTTTATAATAGACATCTATATCTGAAACTAACATACCCTATATATGGGGAAACTATACATAGAACTTGTAAAGGACTTATAACCAGGTTCAGGTTGCATGATTCTGACCTTTAAAGACAGGACCGCAAAAACCAAGCCACTGCATTTGAAAAACAAAAAGACATGTACATAACAGTAACAGATGGATTGAATCATGCAGAATGGCCAAGATCTTGGAAGTTGGTGGCTCAGCGAAGCTTATTCTGGGCTACTGCCTGACAGAGCTCATCTTCATAAAACAGAACCCTTGTAGAAGATACAGGCTTGAGAATGGGCTTTGGCAAGCCTGGTGGCAACATGTCTGGTTGAGGTAAAGCAGAATCTGGGAATAGAACAGCTGCAATCTGCTTTATGTCAAGCAAGTGAAGGCGAGAGCGAGGACCACAGTGCTTTGGAGCCTTTGGTGTATGTGGGATAGATCCCCACATCCGTTTTCCTTCTGCCTTGCTGAAAATGTACAGGGTTGAAAATTATTGTAAGCAAATCTAAAAGTATATTGCAAGATATATGATCAAGAATATGCACTTTGCAAAAGGCCAATGTTCAGTTGGCACTGGAGTCTTGGTGTTAAGCATTTCCTGCCGTGATCTGTCTGGAGTTGTGTAATTGAAATGATAACGTCTGGCCGAGATAACCTGTTATATGGAGCAGAAATAAGATGAAAGAGAATAATGAGTAGAAATAGAATATTTTGGTTGATGGCCTTGGATCCACTTTTGAGATGAGACCGATAAGACAAGGAAGATAAATCTTTAGATATTGAGAATTTTGATGTTGAACAAAGGCAGGTAACTCATTACTAGATTCTTTTTCTAAAACACACGTTAATATTGGTCAATTTAAGGGAATTTTCTACTCAGAGCACAATATAGATAAGCATCTAAAGTACATATTTAAGGAAGACAAATCATATGCATAAACACAAAAGTCAAGGCACAAAGGGAAACATAATCAGATTATGTGTTAGTAAGAGGACCTTTATTACTAGATAATTGTTTTTATTAGATAATAATTTTTAGATATTTTTACTTCTATATGCATGAGAATTATTACATAACTGTTTTTTAAAAAGTAAAATAACAACTGAAGTAATGGTTAACCCATGTGCATTGAAGATGAAAATGCTATTGCTAATTTGGGATCACTAAAGGCATGTGAACATGGCAAATGCCTACTTCCAAAGTTAGAAGCATGCTTATTTATTAATATGGCACAGCTATATTGTGGTGAAATCACCTAGAAATCAGGACTTGTGGTTCAGAATTGAATTCAAAAAAAAAAAAAATGGCATCAAGTCCTTGCTTACTTCAGATAAAAAATAGATTAATAAATGCCATATATCACTTGTAACAAGGATCAAGGATATGCAACTTCACAAAACATGAGTAACCCATTATTACCAAAATCAAAACAGCTCCTACATCAAAATGAGACATTTAAATCTTGCCATACCATTAAACTCGTTGAAAAAAATGAATTCTTAACATCAGTTTTCCATATTTTTTCTATCAATTGCTATTATGACAGCATATTTAAACAGTTATGCAGAGAACAATAATACACTTACAGCTGCTCGAATTCGCTGGGAAACATGGAAAACAGCTCTTAGCTGATCATGATGCAAGTGGCAGAGGATTTTGATCTTTATACAGAAAATAAGAAAAATGTGATTATTTATGAAATAAAAACCATAAACATTTGGACCAAAGTATAACAGCTGATAGGAAAACCTCCCACACTGGTGACATACCAGGATATCCATGGGAAGAGATTCAAGCCTTGATTGGCTGTCAAATTCAACACTTAGTGGTGTTTTAGGTGTTGCTGGAAGTTTCTGCTGTTTAACCTCATCTACAATTGGCTGCGGTGGAACTCTGTTAGGAGAGATCATTGATGTATCACCTTGAGCAACATCAGCTTGATTCAGCAGACTAATCTTTGCCATCTCAGTCTCCAATATTATCCTTTTCTTTCCTATAACAGTGCACAATTTGTTTGACATCCTTCTGTGACGCATTTGTGCAAGTGCGCCAGGTTTTAAGTATTTGTTTTTGTTTTTCTTCACTTTCTGCTTTTGCTTGAAAGTCATAGATTCCAAACTCATAGACCTAACTTAAAAATGTAAATGCTTCACCTGCTACTGACTTCTGTGATTCCTAAAGATTTGAAAGAGGATAGTATTCAAACACAAACACATAGAAGCAGATAGAATCATCAAAGAATGATAAGCAAAGAGTTCTATAATGAATTTATGATATAGTAGAATATCATAAGAATTTGGAATAGGTAGGAAAGTAATATAAAACCAACCAATGATATCATGTTTCTTCATATCAGCAAACCAAATCTACAGTGGCTAAAACTAAAATCAAGCAGGATAACTGAACAAACTAAAGATAACTACATCACCAAAATGAAGACAAGGCAGTGGGCTTGAGTGTCCTGCATAACCAATTGTTCAACACTGGTCGCTTCCTTACAAATCAACTGGTGCATATGTTTAAAATATAGTTCAATACTAGTTCCTTTATCAAAAGACTTATCTAGTTATCAAAACCATTGTTTCTAAAAGATTTTTGTGAAACTGCATTTGCATCCTCGTACTTATACAATGTGAATCACCACATCACAGATGACTGTATTCGCACATAAAGTGAGTTACTAATACAACGCAACTATATCAACCCAATTAATCTACAATTAACTTACAAATAAAGTGAGTTACTAATACAACCCAACTTAATGTAGTCTAAGTATAGAATAGACGAGAAAAACATTGCCAAATCTGGTTCATCTTTATTAAATCCAAATATATCACTAACAAACATATTTTTTGACTTAACAATCCAATAAATAAAAAAGATATAACTATTTCATACTAGAACAAATATTGGCAAAAGTATCACATGCCGTTTTTATTGGTATGTATTAGAAACTGTATACAACTCTTTCAATCATTATCTTTGCATGAATATTAGTTAATGCTAACTATTTTGTAAATATTAACACCATATGCAACTACGCATCTGGGATCTGAATATTATGATCAAACCAATACGCATGAAACGGCGTCTAACAATAAAATTCATGCAGAAAATATAATAGATTTAAATAAAACCAATAACCATGTCCCTATTTGGCAACAAGTATTCCATATTCAAAACCCTCCCGTATCTGGATCTACCAAATAAACTTTCTAAACCACGAAACACTTGAATCAAAAAATAAAAATAAAAATAAAATATAAAATATAAAAAAACGAGGCAGTTAATACCAGAACGACTGCTTAAGATGCGATATTGAACAGAGAAATCGACGAAATGGCTTATAATAAGAAATAGCTTTAGCACAAATCCAGCCTCCTTCACCTGCAACCAAAAAAATCAAGAGCTGGCGACTCCTGTTAGAGCTGACAAATATCAATATCAACAAAGGAATCGAAAGCAAAAATTGGGAGAAAGCGAAGCAACACAGCCGAAATGCCACACAACCTTACTCTGCGAGAAATCGAATCCCGAGATCCTAAAATCCCAACCAACACGACGAGGCAGGAGCAAGCCAAAGGCAGTCGGCTGCCACGGAGGAGGCAAAACAAAGATCGAGAGCGATAACTTTTTATCCTTCCATTTTCGAATTCGTCGAGGATACGCGCCAATATTTTGGTGTACAGCGAGCCGCGCGGGTTGAATGGCGAGATTGGGAACGACGCGAGATCATTAACAGAACCCTAACGGACTCGACGCCTCCGATGGTGGAATTTGACGTGGCAAGAGCCCATTGACTGGGTCTAGCTAGTTGATGTCGTGGAAGTTACGCCGTTAAGCATCGCGCCAGGTCGGACGCCCGGAACCCAAAACGTTGCCTTTTTTGGCTTTTTATAAAGCGGGAAAAAAAATTGGAGGGTGTGCTGATTAAAACCAAGTTGTGGAGTGAGGATCCCGTGTTGGGGATATTCTTAGTGTGGATTTTAAAACGGAAAGGTAAGGACTAGATGAGGCTGGGAAGGGACGGGCACGGTGACGGGGACGGAATGAGGGGAACTGGTGGCGAAGTGGTGGAAGTATTCTTGCAGCAGATCCCTCTGAACTCTATGCGGCTAGTGACTTGAGAAATAAAAATTACAAACAATGTAGAATTATAATTGAGAATACCCGGGTTATTTCCGGAGTGATTGGTTGAGATATCGGATGTCACGATTACCTTACCGATCAAGTTCAATTCGCGATCATTAAGGTTTGACATCCCACATCTCGAGCATTGAAGTTTAACATCATGAGCACTGAGGTCTGGTATCTTTGAGTACTAAGGTCGGGCACCCCAAGCACAAAAGGTTTGACATCCCCGAACACTAAGTCAGGGAGATTTCGTCGGTCAAATATGGTTCCCTGATCATTTTCTAATGAATATGTGTGACACCTTATGAGTAGAGAAACTTGTAGTGATTGTTGAATTTGATCCTTGATTGTCTTCCTATGAATACACAACACTTGATGTACAAAGAAATAACTACTGGTTGTCGGATTTGATTGCCTTTCTGACCTTTACGGGATGGTGGAGAAATGTGTGACATATAATGTGGAGATGCTCTTATATAAGTATTGCCAAGGGTAAGATGAAGGTATAATTTTCTTGAGGTATTTATTCTCCACGAAGCTTTTCTTCTTCTTCTTCTTCTCCTCCTCCTCCTCCTCCTCCTCCTCCTTTTAGCAAACTTTCCATCTACTCTATTCGGTGACGAACTAAAAGAAAGGTATTCTAGATAAAAATTTATCTAATGATTTTCTTACCTTATTATCAGAATATTTAAATAAATTTGAATTGATACTTCTATTAGTCAATGAAAAATTAAATAATTACATTCTCGAACATTCAATTCCAAATTACGTCAAGTGCTTTGTTTCGACGTATTGCTTTAATGGCCCATAACTATCTCCTAATTGGAGTTTATAGGAGACTTTATAATAATTATATTTTGCACATAAACCTCCAGATAAAAGAGTGATTTTATCAACATATTTAGTAAAAATAGAT
>JBAMIB010394843.1:0-10508 GCA_037177415.1 Kaempferia rotunda | reverse complement strand
CACAGCTCAAAGTTTTCCCATTCTCTCCGTAATTGCTAAAGAAATTTTAGTTTATCCAGTGTTAACTGTTGTTATGGAGCAGACGTTCAGTGTCAGCGGTAACATATTAAATGAACATCAATCGACTATGTCTCCCGACTCATTCGAAGTCTAAGTATTACTCGATGATTGGACTAAAGCCGATAAAAGAATCAAAGGAATCTAACTTTCAGAAACGAAGTTGAAGAATTTGATATCAAAGGAATGAATACAACGGGAACGGGAATGAATACAACGGGAATGGGAAGAAATGGAAGTGAGTGGTGTAAAAGGGTAAAAATGTAAAATAACTACGTGTGCTTTGATTTCCCTAAGAGGATACATAGAAAACTTAAATAAGTGCAAGCTTCCTTTTTAAATATTTTTTATTTTTTTTAATATAATAATCTTGAATCGTCGTGAACCGTAGTGAATTGTGAATCGAACCATAAATCGGCGCGGTTCTGAATCGTGAACCGTAACCATTTTGGGCGGTTAAAGTTAAGGATCGACCTGTTATGAATGGTCAAATCGGCAGTTCTAAACCGTCAAACCATCGGTTCAAAACCCTGGTCAGATCTAACTTTATATTGATTTGACAATAATATTGCAAAGTGTCACTGAATGATTCTATAGATCTTAACTGCAGAATTTTTTAGAAATCTGTGACTTGAAGTATTGTGTTTATTGTCTTTTGAAGTGCTTCAAACTTTCATGCACTCCTTTTGGTATAATGTTGTCTTGGAACATTTTCTCTAATTTCTATTTGGCGTTACAACAACTTGAGTTATTGGGAAGAAATGTTGGTACATTCACCAATACAGAATATATATTATTTCTTAAGTGCAAAAATCAAAAGGGTGTCTATCATTTGACAAATTATCAGATAAGCGTCCATTTTCCAATTAAAGTTCGATGGACATCCCATTTAAAGTAAACTATCTGAGAGCATCCACAATGATCATCAATATTTCTTCCAAATATTTATGGTCTCCACCTCTACATCATACATTAAATATTTCACTTCTCAAATATCCCAAATCTCACATTCAAATATCCCCCAAACCAAATATTTATGGGTCACACCTACCAAATATCTCACTCTCAAATATCTCTAATTTCACAATCAAATATCTCACCAACTAAATATTTATGGGTCCCACTATCATTATATCTCCAATTCCTTATCCATTTTTAATTTAATATATTTCATTAGTATTTTCATAAATATTGTTTTATGTAATATTTATTTATATTTTAATAATTATTAAATATAATTAATTTAATAATTATATTTTATTAAAACATAAAGAGACATATAATTTTTATTAAAAAAATACAACAGGCGCGAATATAAAATAGATGCAAATTTTTATTGAAATACTGAAATACAAACCACATTAATAAAACATAGAATAATAAACCATAGAAATCAAACACTGCAATTAATTAATAAAATAAATAAAAATTCACTACATGTTCAATCTTTTCTTCAGTTGCTCACATATCGCAAGATGATTTTGAAGTTGTTCATCTGTCATACCTCGTGTATCCATTACGAGGAGTTGATGTGCTTGAATGAGTTGATCTACTTTCTTATTGTTATTATACTCCTCCAAATGCGCGACTGGTTGTTGCATAGTCTTATTCAATTCATCAATTACGCTTACTCTTTCTTTACCTTTCCTTTTTCCTGCTTTTTGTCCCATTGGACGAGATCGGGCTTCTCCATCATCCACATCGACAGTTGTGTTAGGATTTGAAGAGTTAGTATGTGCACCTGATGATTCTGATGTCCTTGCTTTCTTTGTAACCCGTCACTCTGAGGATTGAGGAGCGTACATTGGATTATTTTTCACAATCATCCACACATGCTCATATTGGAAAGTAGATTTAAAAGTACTTTTGTATTCTTCATGAGCTCGTATCATTAAATCGTCATCGCTCCATCCGCTTTGTCGATCATTGTACTATTTGTTGTAGATTTCATTATATCTATTCACAATATTTTTCACTGAAGCCCAATGTGATTTTGCTTTATCTGTAGTTCTCTTTTTAGCTCCTTTATCTCGATTGGTATTGTAGAATATCACCACCCATTTCCAAAAAGACATACTCTTCTGTGCATTACCAACTACTGAATTTTCACTCATGATTATGTAGGTTGCTGCAAGGAGCTTATCATATGCTATTGTCCACACTGTTCGCTTGTTATTATCTCCATCAGTTTCGTTGTTCGTCTCAGTTGTTTGATCAAAAATAATATTATCAAGCCCTATCTGAGATAAGAACGAATGAAATTGTGAATCAGGAACTGCATGAGATGTTTTTATACCTTTATCACTGTCACTTGCATCAATATTAGCTCTTCTTAATTCATTTGATTGAATCATCAGTGATTGAAGCGGATTAACTTCATGAGATGTAACTTGCATGAAATATTGATTATTCTGCCAATATTCCGGAGGGCATGTATAAAACGAAGCTTGAGGGTCGCTACTCGAAAAATTTTGAAAACTTTAAAAATTTAGATAATATGGTGGTGGGTATGGAAAAGGTTGAAAATTTTATGGATATTGTGTGGGAAATGGAAATGCAGGAGG
Source organism: Kaempferia rotunda (assembly GCA_037177415.1). Lineage (NCBI taxonomy): Eukaryota > Viridiplantae > Streptophyta > Magnoliopsida > Zingiberales > Zingiberaceae > Kaempferia > Kaempferia rotunda. The sequence continues at coordinate 7,887 of JBAMIB010394843.1, read as the reverse complement.
TTGTAGATTGGGACAAACTCGAAAATTTTCTCCACTTATTTTCATCAATATTTGAAGGATACACCAAATCTCCAAAATAATGACCAACATTTCTATCCATTTCTCTCTCAATTTTGAATAAGTAGTAGTTTATTTTCTTGAAAAATGAATGATAGAATGAAACATATATAGAAGAAGAAAAATGACCGTTATTCAACGTTCATCTCAATAACGTTCATATCTAATGTTAAAAAAAATAAAAAAAAATAATTCTAGCATTCATGCACAGATTTTAATTAAAAAAATAATAAAAAAACAAAACGGCTAATAAAAAAACAAAACGACTTGTTGTCTAATATTCATTCAGCTTTTAATTAAAAATAATAATAAAAAAATAAAACTGTAGCAGCAGGCGATCCCACCGCCGGCTGCTGCAATACCTGCAGCACCTGCTACTGCATAGCAGCAGAACCATCTAGCACAAAGTGCCAACTCGGATAAAATCATCCTGTATAATTTTATATCCGGTGATTTTTAATATCCTATAAAATATTCCCTCCAATGAGAGATATTTGAGTGGTGCGGATATTTAGAGAAATATCTTTTCTAAATATCCCCCATTAGATATGTTGTTATAAAATCAGTGATGTAGTTTGGTGATGTGGCTCAACCTTGTTCAACCTGGTCAATGTTGACCTTAAATAGGTTGGAGTTGACCTTAAAGGGTACATTGTCAAAAAGGTGATCTTACCTTAAAGAAGTGAATTTAGAAGTAGAGTGATGGAGTTGGTTGACTCTAAATGGAACTCCAATATAGGGTTTAGAAATAGCAAGTTCTAGAGCCCCATTGGTTCGGCAGGCTCAATTAGCTTGATTGTTCCATCAACTCGATTAGTTTATTCCCTTTGCTTGGATCAATCGGTTGATTAGACCCTCTAGCCATCTCTTATCATTTGGCTTAGCTAACTTGATTGGTCCAGCTCGATCTCACCTTGATTGACCTTTTTTTTATTAGTTGTTAATTTCAACATGACCGAATGATCTAATAATATAAGGATATTTTAGATAAATTGTTTTAAAAGGGACGCAGAGGACAATCATTTGACTTTAATAAAAATGGAATGTTCATCTGACAAAAACATAAAATATGGGCGCCCATTTAATTTTTATCCTTTTTTTTATCATGTTGACCACTAAACTCACTTAACTAGATTGACCCATTTGGCCTAATTGAAAAGGATCGATTTGCTTGGCTAAAACAAATAGATTTACACGCCTCCAGTCCTACAGGATGTGACTAGCTCAATTGAATTGCCCAACCTATTCAATCCATTAGGCTTATTAGACTCTATTAGCATCCTCAACTTGATGTCCGCCGTGGCCCTTTCTAAACCCGTCTAATATTCCCAAACCACTTAAAGATCCGATTTGATCAACGTGCATTATGGTCGGTCCCATCTTACATTCATCCTAAACAAGAATATATAATATTTTTAAAACTAAATAAATAAAGAATAACTATTCTATAAAACTTACAAGTTAGTGTTCAACCAATCATAAGAACATTTGTTCCTTGAAAATTCATATGAAATACATAGCCTGAAATTTATGAGAAATTAGCAAACAGCTATAAGAATTCAGTAGGACATAAACACCCAATGAAACATCCATTGATCAAATTCATCTAATATTTTATTTCTGAAAGAAACCATTGATCAAATTCATAGTAACCATTTTTCTCTCACAAAAAATCTCTTGCTAATTTGCAAATTGATTGCTTTTTAAAAAAAAATCTTAAAATGAAAGATGACTGTATAAGCAATACATGTTTAAAAAATTCATCAGCAGTTCTCTCATACCTGTCTTTACAGAGGTAGGATTTCAAATGAACTCAAGCACCCTTGATGAAGTATCAGTTTTGTAGATATGGCTTCCAAAAGCACAAATCTTTCACAATGTCATCTATCAAATTCGATAGAATGGCCCTCTCGATCTGTCTTCCTACCACATCCATGTCCTCATACAACATGGTTGGCCAAGTTGTCATCTTCATATCTCGAACAACAATGCTATCTAGAGTGTCAGATTCATGCATAAAAGGATTCAAGTACAACTTGATCTGATTCCATAAGTCCTCCAACAAATTTTTTCCTTCTGATGGTGTGGCTAGACCGAGAACCCATCTCTTCAGCATGGGGCATCTTATCTTTGGACTGAGCATGCTTTGCAGAGCCTCATTTACCAAGTCGAACAGAAGTTTGTGTCCTATGGTTACATCATTGTTGTAAGCGATGGAAAACTCTGTATCCACATGGCCATATTTGTATGCATCTTCCACTTCTTCAAAAACCTGGTGTGAGATTGGCCTTGTTAGTTCATCCAAACTTGAGTTTGCGAGATCTGTGGAATTATCCTCGTAAAACCCAGCAGTGATGAGGATATCGCGCAAATAAGATGTGTCATTCTCTTCCATGTCATCTATTTCTTGCTCTTGAGATTTCTCTCCAGTTGCCTTATCATGTCCACCATGCTCAATATTTTCCGGCACAAACGGTTCTGCCAAAGAGGTGTATCAAATTAAGTGTAAAAGCTAGTTTATAAAACAGTTCAACATAATAATAAATTATTATTTTTTAAAAGGGAAATAGAAGTATGCAGCTATCTGAGATAGTTGTTTCATGTCCATAGTCATAAGATAAAATATCTAGAAACCTAAATTGTGTAATTCTAGTTAGAGTCAAGCACACTCACATATCCATTAGAGAAACATAACAACATATTGTTTAATGATGGTAAAGCAATAGGTAGATGTTAAGTATACTAGTCGAAAGCTATCTACCTCTAGCTGGAGCATCAATGCCAAACTCTCCAGAGATACAGGATGGCATATGATACTCCATGACCTCAAGTGGAGATATAGGACTCAGGTTATCTTGCCTGCAAAAGTCATCAGGAGGAGCACTGGATACTGATGCTGGGCTTGGTGGCACCTCAGTTGCGTTTTCCTGAGACTAAACAGTTTATGTAGAAACATATGATAAAAAAAAGTCCCACAAATATACAATGTTTGAATAAAAAGTCTTGCCTGCAAAATCCTAGAATTGGTAACGATAGAGAGCACAGTTTGTATCTCTTTCGCTGGATAGAAATCACTTTGAATTGGTTCCTTAATCAACCGATTCTTGTTTCCAAACAACTTACCTCTAAGATTTAAATTATGTTTTAAACTGCATACTGTTTCCTTTATGTTGAAACTATCTTTCCTCTGTCTCTTGCTTCTGCTAAATTATTAACAGATGATTCATGTTTTCTGCAGATTTGAGCCCTAGAAATGTGCTGGTCCTCTAAGAGGAGCTTCCCAAAAGCTGTTCCGGACACTGGTGCAGAGAATGATCTGGTTAAGTTTCGCTGTGATTCTGAGTCAACAGCCAGAAACTGTCGAGTATTTCTTGGAACTGATTCATGTGCAGCTTTCTTGTTTTTCCAGTAATCTGCATTTTTACCTTTATTTGAAAAGTCAGATATCACCTTTCGTATTGCTTTCCCTGTCATGAAGGATGCACCTGAGTGTCCATGTTTAACTAGAGGACTCTCAAAAAAGAACTCATTTTTCAGTGCATTCTTTGATTTCTCTGCTAGGAATTTCCTCGTATCTCTTCTAATGATGAACTCAGGCGAATCGAGTGCATTGATTTGTGTGTCACCCCTAAATGATCTAGTTGAGTCTGATCGCATTAGAGTAGCTCCCATGTCTCTACTCACACTTTCCCTTATTCGTTTCGCTATGTCACGAGCAATTTGCTTTGTATCAACTGACCTTTCACCAAATGAAGACCTCACATCAGTTCCTTTAAATTCAACATTATTTCTTCTCCTTCCTTGAATATCATTTTTGAGCCTTTCCTTCACCTCCTCAAGAAAATCTTTCATGCTACATTCCTTCCCTAACTGATTGGATGATGCAGATAATTCTCCCATAGTGCCATCCATCATATAAAAAGTAGGCTTCAGGATCACTATTCTTGTAGGTGAACTAGGTCTCTCCTTCTTACTATCAGTCTTAATGCCTGGAAAGTGTTCAAATTTGTTCATTTTGGAATCAAGTGTTGTATGCATGAAGGTGTTTGAGAAAGTTTGGGGTTGTCCGTCCAAGTGTGTGTGTAAGTTGGTCACTTCTCGTCTAGCTACAGTTTGTTTGGCTGATGAAGCAACATCTACACACTCTGTAGGTTTCTCTTCAGTAAAGTATTTCTTTGCAGTAAGATATTTAGTCATTTTTTCTTTATTCAAGATTTCCTGTGCAACAGTTTGATAATCCTTGATATCTCTCAAAACCTGATTCTTTTGTGACCCCGAGTGTTCCCACGACTTGGAGGCTTGCCAAGACTCAAATTCCATCTTGAACTTCTGCAGCAGCTCCTCCTGTGGATGTTTGCGTGGACGTGGTTTTCTTATATTTTCATCTTTTGAATCTAGTGCACTACCATTCAGAACTAAGCTTCGTTTTAATTCTCTAGAGGACATAGAGCTACGTGAAGTTTCTTTAACTGAATTAATCAGATTGAGGCTACTTGTGTCCATAGATTTTCTTGATCTGTAGATTTCATGTTCATCCTTGAGAACTTTTGGACTTGGTTCTGGCATTGAGTCCATTCCCATCAATCGGGCCACAACACTTTGTGCAACATGACTATCACTTGCCTGCCTAGAAATCTCTCCATCACTCAACTTCTAATAGATGTTCCATTGAGACAATTATTCACTTTAGAGGAGTGGTGTTTCACCTGAAAAGATATTGATATTCAAAGGCTCTTCGATAGAATATCCATGATTGCATATAAAAGTTTCTCGGTTTCTCTTCCTATTTGAGCAATTTGCTCATAGACCTTGATATCATGATGTTCTCTGCAGAAAAGAGAGGAATATCAGTCGGTATAAACGGAAAGCGGGAAGGTAAAAATCTTACTGAGGCTGTTGGCGAGGTCGGCAGCCTTGGGGTTGATCCTTGCTCTATACAGTAAGCCTTCACAGCGGACCAGTTGCACCCCATCAAACTCCATCCCCGACAAAATTCTTCTCGCTTGCTGGTACCCAAAATTAAGGTGAAATTCTCCTAAATCTACGGAGGGAGATAATTTATCTATCCAACGGGTTGTAGAGAAGGGATGTTCAGAGAGTCAAACGAAGAAAAACCTATCTTTCCAATCCTTATGGGAGGAAGGCAGACTACCTACGAACCTATGGCCTGGTCTAGAAGTAAAATAAAAATCTCCCGAGTCAGACGCTTGTGGAAGGAAAAAATAATGAAAGAAAGTCGGAGTTAAGGGGATGTCAAACAACTTGAAGATGATGGTCGCTCAGCTCATCTGAAAGGCGTTAGGCCCCATCTGATGAAGAGGGATGCCAAAATATTGAGAAATGACCATGAAGAAATGGGGTAATGGAAACCTGAGGATGTATTCCAATTGGCCTAGGATAAAGGTGTAAAACCCTACGGGGGGTTCTACTGGAGCCTGATCAGGTCTTGGCACCAGGAGTTCAAACTCCGCCTGGATCCCGTAGGTTTCGCCTGCGACTTGTAGGGCACTACTCTGCGTCTTACACCCCGGAACATCATACCACCAAGGTTGGTAGTCTCCTTTCTGTGCCTCTCCACCTTTCTGTCCTTTCACTTTTTTACCTTTACCCATGAGGTGGAAGATTGAAAAGACCAGAGAAAAACCTAAGGTGGAATGGAAGAGGACGGAGGAAGAAGATGGGTGCAACGTCACGCTCGTCAAGGTCGAATGGCCACGATTGTGGACAACACTTCGCTTATAAAATGGTTGAAGTTTTCCTCTCCACTGTTGAGGATAGGCAGATGAGCAACGCGTGTACACAAAGAACGGGCATGATCACCTAAGGCACTGTTGCCTTGCTCAGCAAGCCAAAAGAAAGATAGCGTCGAATTCAGATCGACACATGGTGAAGGAATATACACCAACGCCAGTACGTTACTCCATGCGCCCTTAATTAACTATTAATCATGGTCTCTTAGGAACCTGTGCCTATCCTTAAAGGTCATCATGATGATCTCAGTTGGCGCCCATTCGAATTCTCATTTACTCGTTTAGGAAGAAGAAAAGAAGAAAGTAGAGAAAGACAAATTCTCACTTTCCTCAACAGGTCGACGTCGCCTTGCTTTGTGTAACATTACACAAGTCCAATCAGTCGGCTAATCCTCCTTCGATTAGACTTAAAGGGGAGGTTGTTGATCCAAATGTTAGGAGGTGAAGGATATCTAGCATGATATGTGGCCAGAAAGGGCCTAGCAAGGTGGTGACCGAGATCACTGATATTAGCTTTTTATGCAAGTGTCACGTCGAAGCCACTCAAATTAATAAACTGAAAACCCCTTAACTAAATACGCAAAGATGATGTAGATAGGGGCCCAGGTCGAATCTCTCAAGGAACTAGTCAATGGATGTTCAAATTAGATGTAGACAATTCTTTTTGGTCTTTTCATGGCATAAAATGAATTTTTGGGGTTTTCTTAATTAAACCTAAACAAGAAATTAAATCTACACTACAACAAAATAAAATGAAACCCTAACTTGAACAAACTCATTAAGCAAGAAATGTTAAACTACTCTAACTAAAATTCAAATACAAATAAAATCTATGTTAAACTAAATCTAACAACATGAAAACCTAATCTAGCATGCAATTAAAAGAATCTAAACTAACCCAACAGATTACACAACTAAGTGCCACTAGATAACTAAACCCTAGCTTAAACAAAGTTAAATCTAGATTACAAATGTGAACTTGAAACTAAGCATGGAAACTAAAACTATTAACTAAACTATACTTAACCCTAATGAATGCAACAGAAAACTACAAATTCAGGAATTGAGAAATTGAAAAACTACATCAAGGAACTAAGCTACATTCATTCAAAACCAATCGCAATGACACTTGAACTGAATTTTCATAACAACCTACAAGAAATTGTAACTTGGGGGTTTTAATTTGAAATGCAATGAACAAGATAAAGTCCGGACAGAGCTAAGCAAAAGGTAATGATAAACATGTATGAATGTATGCAATGGATAAACTTCTTCCTCTCTTCAAATCCGCAGCTCAAACAAGCTCTCCTTTTGGTTGTCAATCAAAAGCTTGAAGAGAACGCCCTCCACAAGACTCGAAGACTAAAACCAAGCTCCCTTTCAAGTCCTGCTGCCTTCCGTAGTCCGAGAACGCCCTCTGCAACTACTGTCGGTGCTGGAGAATCCCAAATCAAGCAAAACAGGGGAGTGCCGCAACTTCACCATCCGGATTTCGCATAGCATGAACGGGGATGATGACGATGGTGTGAAGGATTCCAATCAATCAGGAGAACGCCCTCCTTCAAGATTGGAACAAGAGAATCGCGCACAGGTGGAGAACGCCCTCCACTGGCGTCGCCGCAGAGGAGAAATCGCCGCACTCACCAAGCTGTCGGAACGCCCCTTCAGCCCTTCTGATTGCCGGAGGAGGAAAACAAGGTTGCTGAGCTTAAATCTCCGATGAGAACTTGAAGGAATGTGGATCTAAAGGAAGAAGAAGGGAGCTCGCTGTCGGCGGAAGAAGGAGATGCTACAGTGATCAGAATCGCGCGACGCAGCCCAAACCCGCGATTCCCTGTAGCTTCTCGTTTATACCTTGGTTTGAACCCGGTTCAGCTTCAAGAAATAGCTCCGGTTCAAGCACATTAAGAACTGGTTCAATCAAATTCCGGGTCCGGTTCAGCGCAATAAGGGTCCGGTTCAAGGATTAGGGTTTGGGATGAGAAGGTTGAGCTTGGGTCAGGAGATGGATCCAAATTGGGCTCGGTTCAATGGGATTTGAACCAAGTTCATCCTTAATCAAGGAATTGAACCACAAATT
>JBAMIB010394834.1:0-10509 GCA_037177415.1 Kaempferia rotunda | reverse complement strand
ATTTCATGATTTTGCTAGTTTTTCCTTTATAACATCATCTGTTGATGCAAATGTCGATGTGACTACGTTGCACACTTGATTAGGTCATATAGGTCAACATAGAATAGCTAGATTAGTTAACAATAATTCCTTCACATGCAAAGCTTAAAAAACTCAACTGGCTGGGGTACACGCCATACAACAAAAAATCCAAAACCAGCCTATCGACGAACAAGAAGAAGTACAAGTATACTCAGACCAGTCGATTGGTGTGATGCGGATAGCAGTCCATCTACCTCCTGAGACAAAAGAGAAGCTGGTAACTTGCATGTCTATCAATAAAGACATTTTTGCTTAGTCGCTGCAAGAATGCATAGGCGTCTCTCCATCATTGATCGAGCATAAGCAGTGAAGGTGAATTGGGAACCCTTTGTGAGAGGTGGGAAAGCCCTTAAATAGACTATGACCTACCTGAGAGGAGAAAAAGAATACCCTATCGTCTGAGATCACCCAAGCGTCCGGAGCTGAAGGCGGAAGAAGTCAATGCAGAGTTGACTTCTCGCTACCCAGGGCGCTCAGAACACCCAGGCACCCTGGGTGGGTCTTGTTGCATAGCTTTTGTTGGATGCCACCTCAGAATGGTCTGGATACCCAGGAGTGGATAAAACTTTATCCGCGCACCGTTGTAGAGTCGTTGTGGATCAGGCTAATGGCATACATGTGAGGGTGCCCGAACCAGGTCCGGCCACTTAGAATGGCCATGTCAGTGTTTCTGATAAGATCGACTAGAAGCTATAAATAGAGCACTAGTTGAGCTACTTTTGAACAATACACTTCTGTACAATTGTCTGTTTGGATTCTAAAGTTTCTGAGCGTTATTTTTATGTACGAGATTTCTCCGCCTTCAATGTTTCATTCGATAAGGAGATTTCTGTTAGTGCTACATTTATCTTGGATTAACAACTATCCTAGTTGCAACCAAAGTAAATTCTGTGTTTCGTGCTCTATTCTTCTATTTCTGTTATCTTATTTAAATGTGTATTTCTTTAAATCCAAAAAGTTTTAGAAGGGATGAATAGGAAAGCGCAAACCGCTTAATATATGACTGTGAAACAAGGTTACACATCTTGGAGGTAGACAACGAAGGTGGTCTTATCATTGGGAAGTATCAGGACATGGTCGATCAAAATTCCATAGGTGGCCCTCAGAGAACTAACGAGGCATTGCTAAAACTAGACTCTATTGACCATTACAGGGAATGGACGAGGAGGAAGATCCCTACAACAATCACAAGATTGAAATAAGGCAATAATAGAGAGCAAAAGACAAGTCGATGAACATTCAACAATAGAAAAATTGGGAACTTGCTCAAAAGAACAAAAACGCAAGGAACTTAGCAGGAACCAAGACAAAGAAGATCGGCGAACACACGATCAAAGTTGTGTAAAATGACCATGACCTCTCCATCTTATTTATATAAAAGAAAGTTTAATCAGGACCCTTGGTTCGAGATTATATGAGAAATATGAAAGAACTACTAGTTGTCTGATCAAGCTCAAATTATGATGGGTTGGTGATCATTATGCTGAGATAAGTAACTGTTCTTTCACGCTAAGTATCACATCACATCAATTTAATATAACCTCGGAGATAACGACATTCTTTGGGGATTGAAAACCAAGGTTGACAATGCTTGTTTAGCATTTAAGAGGTGTGCCATTAATTAAAGCGAGGATCGCCATGAATTTTCTTCTATGGAATGTGTCTGAAGAGCTAAATTGTGATTACGTCACATATAACTACAATTCAATCAGTCAGACTTACACCTCTTTCGACTAGACTTAAAGGGAGGATTTAATACGGGGTATTCTCCGAAAGCTGCTAAGAAGGCCAATAATGGGGAAAGATGTTGGGCAAGGTCAATAAAGGAGGATTCTGGTTCCCGACTCCAGACTATCGCCTATTCTAGCTCTCGACTCCCGACTCTCAACTCCCGACTCTAGACTACCGCCTAATCTAGTTCCAAACTCTTGACTCCTGGCTACCTATTAGTCTAATTTTCACCTCTAGGTTAACATATAGTATGATTCTCGACTCTCAACTCCGAGCTTATGCCTAACCCAGTTCCCGACTCGAGCTCCATGCTACCGCCTAGTCTGGTTCAAGCACTCCCGGCTCCAAGCTTCACTCCTCAGACTAACTGTTATGTATAGAGAAGCGTGGATCACACCAGTATTATTACAAAACGACGGGAAAACGTAGTTATCCATTTTTGAAATAAATGGGTGATAATGACCTTTTATTTCTAAGAACGAGGTAATATCTGCGGGAAAGGTGCAAAACATGGTGAGACATACCCTGCCCTTATAAAAGGTAATTGAACCTCACGAACAAGGTACACACACAAGGTCCAAACTCTAATTTCCAACAACTACTTTCTCTCTCACAAACAACCTACTTAAGCATTGGAGTGACTATGACGGAACCCTTTGGACCATCATTCTAACATGCTTTCTTTGAGCGTTCCTCCACGCAGGCTGGAAACTATGAAATCTAAAAGCCGTAATAGAATCTGTTACAAAAAATCATAATAAAATTTTTTCCCATCAGTAACGTCCTTCTTCACTCATATATATGTCACCCGTAAAGAGCAGCAATGGTTACGTTGACATTGTTAGCTAGTCAACTACACAAAATAAATCATGATCTAGATACAATGACAAGGTCAACCACCGTGATGGGGATCTAGTCAATATCGCCAAATCAACGTCAGACCTATTCCACTAATTGTCTGGATCACTCGTTTTTTATAATCCCTGTTGCTCAGGTAGAGACCACAACCAGCGTTACAGTGGATAACGGCTACAAATTAACAGATCAAACGAGTAATTCAACAGCAAAAAATTATTATCATGGCTGATACCAGACGAAAAGATTCAATAAGCTTGATGATAATGATTATGATCATGCTTAATGAACATAATCAATAGAAGTCAGTTTTTTTTTTTCAAAAAAATTAAAAACTGCTGTCCTATTCTTGTAGAAATCATCAACAAATTATTGCATGGAATCTACAAAACTACCTAAAAGCCAGTAACACTGGGTCCAAATCAAGACCAACATTTACAGAGCTTGTCATCTCTAAAGCTACTGTTTTAACTCTGAAAACTGTTATTCCTTGACAATGACAAGGATTCTTGTGCTCTAAAACAATACTCCTAGGGAGCAGAGGCATTAGCTGTTCTTTGTCTTGGACACCTTCTAGTAGTCCTCCCCCATCCCATTATGCTACTCCTGGCATTCTCCAATTCTGTGTGAATAGGTTGTATTCGAGGGGGGCTATTGTGCATTTCTGCAATTGCAACGGCCAAACCTCTTACTTGTCTTCTCCCCCTTTGAGAACTCGACTTATGTTTGCTCCTTTTTGTCTTTGTAGAACCAGTCAGTTGCGACTTTGCTGCTCTTGCTATCCCTCCGAGCACTTGAAGATCCTCGGTCACTTCATGCCTTGACAATGATGTCAGTGTTGGAAGGACATCTTTTTTGAAATCTCTCCTTTGCCTTCTCTTCTTTGTCTGGGCCCTTCTAGACCTCGACAGCATTGAGCAAGTAGACTTCTCATCATCCTTTGGCTTCTCTTGTTTGAAAGATTTGCAACTGTATTCATCTGCCTTGAGTTCATCCAGTTTCAATGTCATTGACTCGAAGAAATCCAATCCGTCATCACCAGAAGCTTCAAGTGACTCCATGATACATGTAGCTACCTTTGCTAACAAATGCAAGGAATCACAAGTAGCTGGTGCGGAGGGAATACTTGTGATATTATCTAAATGATTATGTGCATCTATGGACATTGAAACAATTGCATCTGCAGCTGATTGGATGAATACATCTGGGGAGGATATCTTCTCCGCTGACATAACTGCTGCAGCAATTGGTTGATTGATATCGACATCCATATGATTGTCTTCCAGTTCATCAGCTGGAACTTCCAGATCAATTTTGCAAGTCAATTTGCCAACATCTGCAGCCTTAGGAAATGAAGCTTCACACAGTTTATTTTCAGTAACAGGTATTACCTCACAATTCAAATTAATCTCGCTTTCCAAACCTTGACAGCAATTTCTAAATCCTTTTCCTTTTCCATAGTTACTTGCAAGATCAGCATCGAGGCCTTTGATTTCCAATCCTCGAAATTCAGCATTGGAATGCACATTGTATCTAGTGTCATTTTCTTTTCTGTCAGCATGACCATTGCAAGATGGCCATTCTCTAAGCCAAATAAATTTGTCAGGGGCTTTCTCATTCTTCCTAACTAAATTTTCTTGGTCTGCAAAACCATCTTGAGTTCCACACAGAATTGCCTGGTTCAAATTCAAACCCTTCAGAGACTCAAAATTTACGAACTTTGAGTCCTTGAAGGGTCTTTGGAGTTCATGGTTTTTGGAGCTTTCATATGGTGAACTACCATTACTATCACTGAGATTTGACTTTCCAAGGTTGTTCTGCAGATGCTGTATACTAGCCAAAGAAGTCAAGTTCATTTGAATGGCACGACGATGACCACTAGTGTGGGATAAGAATAAATTATCAAGTCCCCTCTGTGGCTGTGAATAACCATTGTTGCTCTTGAAACAAGGTAATGCTTGAAGAGTGACTGGAGGTTGGTGCATTGGCTTTGTGCAAGCTGGAGCTGATGGATATGCTGCAGCAACATGATACAGGGAAGACACGATCGGAGTGTCCTGTGAAGCTTTAAATCTAGGATTATTCAAGCTGGTTGCTAGACCTGGATTAGCAGAATTTTCAATGCAGATAGTTTTCTCTTGAAACCAAGTCCTTGTTTCAACTTGCTCAAGCAAGTAATTTTCTTCAGATTTATCAAATTTCAACTTTAGTTGCTCAAAGGAACTTGGGCATACATTGGTAACGGCGATACTTTGCCCTGTGAAAACAAAAAAAATCAATTATAGCACATCAAAGTATCAGCAGCAGAAACAGTTGCTAAAAAAATTAATATGCACCAGTAAAAGGTTATAACCGGAAACACTGATATATTCACGGTTATGGAGCAGTGCATCATCAAGGAAGTCGTATGCGAAACAACATGCTCTTGCAAACCAAAACTATGAACTAATGCTTTTCAAGGAATTCAATTGCTATAGAGAAGTAATGCTTCATAAGTTCACAAGTATTGGCCATTGTTCTTACCGGCGCAATTGTTGAGTGTTTGTTGTCCTTGTTTTATCCCAACTGTCTGCGCACCGAGGCTGTTTGCGCCATCATTATTGGAGAGATAAATATGTGGAAACTTAGTTTTTGATTCTGATTCTGTCAATAAACAAGGCTTTTCAAGTTCTTTGGAGAACACATTCACACCATCCAATTTATATATATTTGAATTGACGGCCTCATTCTCCCAAAACTCTGTAATAGGCTCATTCAGATCAGCCAAACTATGAACTGATTGATCATCTGAATCCCAATTTGATTTTAGGCTACCTTTTCCGAATCCATGAATATCGATGCTGCCAAGAGTTAATTTGACACCATTTTCCGCCTCATAGCCATGGACATTTTCTCTTTCAATTTTTTCAGTGACCTCCTTTTCTATGTAAACGTCAGCAGGGAGATGAAGATCCAAAATTCTTCTAGTAAATTTCTTGAGCATAGTTTCCTCTGGTTTGTCGCTCTCAACACATTTCCCATGTTTACTTGGAGTCATGTCTTTATTCAGAAAGTGTAAAGAGACTTTGTCATCCTCGCTATCTTGTATAACATTTGGTTTAGTCATTAGATGTTGATGAGATGCAAGCCAACCCTTTTCATCCAACTCGGAACGCAATCTAGATACAAGCATGCTCGAATTCGATGTCTGAGAAAATCTGTTGATTTGTGCTTTATTAAGCTCATGCATCAGCTGCTTCTGTATTCTATAAACACGATGAAGTTCATAAACCTGGATTCCAGAATGAAATTTCTTTACCGAAAAGGATAGGAAAAAAGTTGAACTTCTTTGATGAAATGGATAAATTCATTCGTCTAACTAGGGAAAAACATCAATGCTAATCGAATCTAGTGTGTTCTGATTGTCGAACAAACCTGTTTCTGGAATATAGCTTCATGTTCGAGCATTGTTCTCTTCAACATGTCTTTGTCATATTCCAAACAGCTTCCAACTCCCCTTGACTTGAAATCGTTGTACAGTTGTCTGCCGAGAGATTTGTGTTCACAAAACAGTGTCCAGCTGAAGTTTGCATCTTCGTTTAGATCCCCTGGCGGCTGAAACCCAGGAAGGTAGCTTTTGCAGTGCACTTTTGTCCCCATTCCTATGGATTTCCAAGTAAAAAAAAAAGTTTAATAACAATTAGAAGATAACACCAAACAGAAAATAATTCTTTTAACCTCTATCAATTTTCAGGAACAAATTGAGTGCAATTCTCATATTTTTAAGAGTTCATAGGTTGAAAGTAAGCATCAATTTAGGCATGAGAATTCTGACATTACTTTCTGTGTTTATCAAGCTAATTATTACTTAATGAACAAGCAAGAAATTACACAAGAAGCATCTTTGTTCTTTAAGCTCAATTCTCAAACTCTAGTTAGATTTTGGGGAAATATAGTATGCCGAGTTCATGGAATAAGAAATAGACGACTGCAAACTTACCTTTCAAATCAAAAGAATCGTTCAAGTTCACATCACTCATCAAGGCAAGATCATACCAAGGCGAAGTCGAAGGAGCCACCTTTGTTTGTTCCACAATTATGTACTTTCACGGCAGAATTATTGCTTCAGATTGTGAGGCCTGCATAAATTGAAATTCTCCATTCAAAAACTGTAGTAATTTGTCATATTAAGCAAGTTAACAAGAAAATTACTGTTCATTGATGTCTTTGCAACGACAGAAAGGAAAAACAAACTGGAATTAATCTCTAATTTAACAAATGAAGCAGATCTGTGCAAAGAGCCAAACGGGTGTGTGATTCTAGCCACAATCTAAGTGCTTCATCTCCTGCAATGGGAAAACGTTCGACAAAACCAGAACAAAACCCCAGATGAAGAGATCAAACTCTCCGTCCAACGCCAGAAAATGTGAAAAATGCAAAATTCTAAATTGACTTTTCGGCCACAAAACAAAGAGACAAACAGATCCCCATGGCCAAAAAGTGTTTCTTTGACAAAGCAATTCAACAGGGAGTTTAGAAGCAGGGAGCTGCAAACGACTAAAAGATGCAAATTTTACCTCTTTGAGCGAGTGATGATTCCAGAGGAAAAGAGAGAGCAAAAAATCAAGCTGCTGTGGAAGAACATTGGAAGGAGAAAACGCCCCAGATCTTCATCTGGACGTTGGAGGCACCTCCCTCACAATGATAGAGAGCTGAGGGGAGGTGAAGGAGCAGGAGAGGGAGAGGGGAAAGGCAGACGCTTGGAAGGAGGACAAGGAGATCCCAGAGAAGAAAATCTCCACAAGGACAAATGACCTTCGAATAACAGTGACAAGAAACTTGTCAACCTCTGGTCTCATTATTCTCTTTCTCTCTCATGTTTTCTCTTCTTGCTTTCTTCCTTTTTCTCTTTTGGATTTTCTCACCTACAATATCTCTGTACTTAAATGAGCTTTGAGTTTAGGATACTCATCGGCTCTCCCTACCTTTCTTGTTTCCTGGTGTTGAAAAACAGTGAGAACAGAAGCAAAAAAGAAAACAGAAAAACATGCATCCGTGGCTGCTTGTTTTTTGTTCTGGGCACTAAGAGAAGAGAGAGTAAAAAAGACAAAACAACAGAACTCAAATCCAAAAGAACAGCCATCATCTTTCTCTTATTGCTGATTTTATCGCACATACTCGCAAGTCTCAGCTCATAGGCATGAAGTAGACTTGGACAGATTGGAATTGAAGGGGAAGGACCAACAAGCACCAACGCAAAAGCCGCTGCAGGTTAAGATTATTACTAGATTGGGGACTGTATTGTCTCAACTGCCCTTCAAGGAGAGATATCTACGAACGGATCATTAAAATACGGGGAAATCTCTGACAAATCCAAATGCTTTTAATGACAAGTTGAGGTTGCTTAATCGAGGATTATTTTTCAAAAGAAGAAAAAGGGAGTTGTTAAGTGGGGGCTTTCCAGTGAAATTCATGAATGATAAATTAAGTTGGGATTTGGGATTGACCAAAAGGCAAAAGGTTGGTTAAGTTGTTAGGATTGGAATCTGATGAATTAATTAAGCAAATAAATAATATCTAGACTCCACCACAGCTCACAGCTCACAGCTCGTCAGAGTCACGAAGAGCGCATGAACACCTTGAAGTCGAAGCTTTTGGCTAGCCTTCAAGGTGCATAAAGGAAGGTGTCTCAAATGGTGTCCAACATTGCGGGGGAAAGAAAACAGGAGACAGAGATTTCGCCCTTTGTAGGGGTAATTTACCAATATAAAAGTAGAAATTGAGAAAAAGAAAAAAAATAGCCGGGTTGATAAAGAGTAACAAATTTTATATAGAAAATATAAATCCTAAACTAAAATAGAGAAAAAAATTAAATTGCTATAAACAAGTAATAATTCTAATAAATATATACCATCTAACAATAAATACATTAAAATTCATTGAATATAAGTTTAATTTTAACCACGGGATTAATTTATTTAAGAATTCCAAGCAAGTAATTTTGCATAAGGCAGTCTGAAAAGGCACCAACAGTGTTGATTCAAAGTGTTTTCTCTGTCACTCTTGTTTATGAAAGCAACTACACTTTGAAAGACCATTCTTGTGTTGGTGCTAAAGGTGAACTGGCTCCACCTTCCTCATAATTACCTTAAGATAATAAAAAAATAATTAATTAAAAAAATTACTTGTATATGTTTTTGCAAGACCTTTATTAAATCTACCAGATTTCATCATTGTCTTCGAATCATTTTCCTATTGCTTTCAGCAGCAAAGCCTACGGCAGTAGGAGCTGCCATGGCAGTAAATCTTTTCTGATATGGCGAAGAGTAACTTTTAAAATGAATAAAAATAAAAAAGAATTTGAGTTAAAATTATCTTCTTCCTTTCTTTTAAATTTTTAGAAGGGAGTTTTGATCTAATAGTAAAATTATTATCTATCTAAAGGTCACAAGATTAAATTTTAAAAATAACCTCTTAAAAAAAATAAAAAAAAAAAAGACTATGTATAATGAATCCTTCCTTAGAACATCATATATTGAGAGTTTATATATAGGCTACGTACCCTTTTATTTCTTTTACATTTTTAATTGGCTATTGTAGTTTTTTGCCTATTTAGATTATAATCGACTCTAAAATTTCATATAATATTTTAGCATTGTCAAAAGTAACTTTGATATTTTGGAATGTATTTAAAAAATCTTGATTTTTATTTTTATCTAATTTTATAGAGGCAAATGATTATTTTTATCATATTTTATATTTATTTGTTTATATTTTTAATAAATAAGGTATTGTAATTTAGTTTTTTTTTCTATCTTAGGAAAATGATCTGAAGAAAAGGTCAACAATTCTCTTTTAAAAAATGATTAGAATTATTTAAAAAAAACATTGATCTTTTTTCTCTAATTTTGCAACTTCTTTTTCCTCGATTGAATCAACAATATTTAGAAAAACAATCCTGTTGATTATTATTTCTCGTTATTTCTGAAAGATTGAAGCAAATCTTTCATTGGAATAATTTTTATAAATTTTAAACAAAATCGTAAATTGATTTTATTAAATTATTTTGAGGCGGTAAAAAAAAACTATTTTATAACATGACTTCATTCCTGAAAAGATCCACAATATTAAAATGATAATATATATTTACACCACAAATACTTCAAATGATTAGTTATCGTTAGCTATATTTTAAAATTATTGCTAAGTTAATTTAAATTCGAATGCAAACTGGTTCAATTTTTAAAAATTAATATTACTAAAATTAATTCCGATGCATGACATAAGGATTTCAGAATTATCATCCAATTGAGAAAAAATTGGGCCGGACATAATAGTTTGCGAGAGGTCCATTCTGATTCTGATTCTTTCATAAAAATATGGATGGCATGTGACCATCTTCCTGTTAGTAGAGCAACTCCAATAGAAAGTTTATGAGAAGTTTATAAATTTAAAAAAATTTAATAAAAATTTTTTAATCATGGTAGAAATAAGATTTGAGATTTATAGTTCAAGAGCAGGTTTGAGTTTTCAAATCTATTTTTTTATCTTAAAATTAATGTAATGTGCATGTAACTATGTAATTATATGTTTTGAATTAAACCATATAAATCATTTAAAACTTTAACTATTAAAGATGTTTCAATATATTTTTAGAATATTGATGTGGCATGATATGACATATTAGGATTATATAAAAAATGCTTTGATAGAACTAGGGTCGGCCTTGACTTTCAGAGGCCCTTGGCTAAAAGAGAAAATGGGTCCAATAAATTTTTTTTTCTCTTAACAAACAATTTGAATAAAATTTAATAGAAAATTTTGAAAAATAACATATTTTATTTAAAATATAATAGATTATAT
>JBAMIB010394826.1:0-10510 GCA_037177415.1 Kaempferia rotunda | reverse complement strand
CTTTTTTACCATTGAATAATAACTATTGCATGGAAAAGGACATGAACCTGGCAAGTATTTCACTGTTAAAAATTGACCTCCATTTTTTTTTTTTTTTTTTTTTTTATGGCAACGCCCCATAGAATGATTATTTACCTGTCCTGGCCGTGGAGACCATAAGTTGGGCAAACCTTCTACTGGCCAAGATTGAGTTAATTATTTGGGTTCCTTGGTATCCACTCAATTTGGGTTGCCTTTCGCCTAATTGAATTGGTAGTAGTCCATTAGGTTAGTTTGCTCAGATCTCAACGTTTTGAATCTTAAATAACATGGTTTCAAGGAGCATATCTCAAAGGAGAAAAGTCCCCTCGGGGCGGTGCGATGGTTAAGGCATGGGAGATTGTCACATGACGTCTAGAGGTTGAAACTCGGCGAGTTCGAACATATACATCCCCATGTCTTAACCATTTGTACTAATGAGGTCACCCGTGATTTGCCTCCTTCGTGTTGACCTGATGACGGATTGGCGGAGACACTTAGGGCAAGCGAATCGTCTTTTGCCACATGTCACATATCTCAAAGGAGGAGAACATAAAGTTGATGCACTCTGAAATTCAAAATGGGGGATGGGGGACTGTCGATATTAGATAGATGAAATTCAAAACTATTTACAAAATAGAGGCGTGTCATTACCCTAAATGCCAAAACATAACAGACAAGTGGAAGATTTCCTATGGTAAACCATAATCACAAGGATTATAACCCTAAAGCTTTGGTGACCGATGATGGTGCAATTTAAGCACGAGCAGAGTGATAGTATAACATACTTTAGATAAAGTTGAACCCTATCTTCTAAAGATGAATTTATCACGCACACAATACTTACTGAATAACAATAGTCTCTCAAACTACGACGACTTCTATCTTGTGATATCATTACTACAAATCACAAGGCTTTAAACGAGAATGCTTCTCAAACTCTTCAAAAACTCTTCAAAATGTAAGTATGAAATGCTTGTACTCTGAATTAAATGAATGATCCTCATCTGGACAAATTGCACCCCATCTGGAGGATCACAATTGCGTCCTCATCTGGATAATCTCGATCATCCCAAGAAGTTCAAATAGTCTAACCAAGTTGACTAAAAGCTTCACAACTGAAGGTTCAACAAGTATGTCAAACTTGACCTGATATGATAGTTAAGAAAGACTTGAAGCAAAATCTCATGTCGACAGAGAAAGACTCAAAAGCAAGACTTTCTCAGCAGACAAAAAATAGTCGAAGGCAAGGTCTAAACTCTAAGTGAGACACGAGTTACGAGTGGCATGTGCTTTGTGTTCCAGTTAATCTTAACTAAGGTAAAAATTCAATCATAATTTGACTATAGTCAATGATTCAGTTGACTGCGGGTTAACATTAGTAATTTGGTTGAGTTGACTAGGAACTCGAATTAGGACGTTTTGCTAGCAAATAAAAAGTTTTTATTTGGAGTTAAGTTGACTAAAATGTAATTTTAGTTGCCTAAGTTAGGTAATTGACTAGAGACTATCTTTCGACAAAACTATTGCTCTGTGTTTGGAAATAAGGTAATTAAGGTAATTGATTGAGAGTTAGTTGGACCCTTAATAGAAATTAGAAGAAGATTGTTGAATTGGTAGCAGTCTATCAAATTACGTACTTCAGTTAACTCGAATTAGATTGAGTTGAATAAAATATCCATTATTAAGTAGAAGGTTGGGAATTTAATTGAAACAGAACAAAGAAACTATTTTAAGGTCGAATTGAAGGCTATAAATAAGGGGAAATGCAAACTCATAAAGACCGCTAAAAGTGTCCAACCATACACCCTAAAGCTCTTTTACCTTAATTTGTATTCTTATTTTTATTGTTTAAGCTTTACCTTTAAGTTTTATACTTTGTTAAGTCTTTATTATACTTATTGTGGTCGTGCTATTATAAAGGCTTCATAAAAGTTTTTTTTTTCTTTCTAAAATATAGTGAAATTCAAGAATTTAAGAATTTCCAACGACATTAAGTCGGTGTTAGCATTGATTTTTACTCTTATTGTTGCATTCTTATTCCTACTACACAATTAATCTTAATCAATTAAAATTTGATCATTTCAGTTTAGTCCTATGATTCTGGACAGGATCATCCTCCAATTGATATCATAGTCCAGCTCCAGCACGAATAGCCAAAAGAACTGAGATCTATCAGCCAAATGACAATCCTAGAGGGATTTAGCATTACAAACCCACTATTTTGACAGGGTAATAATTCTTTCATGCTCCAATTATAAAATTTAGAATTGCACTATCATATTGTTATTCGTAGATCCAATTATAATATATTTATTTAACTTTGCCCAGATGCACAAGACATGGACTACTAAGTACTAACTACTTCCGATCGAGGTAGCAATATCGAACATAAATAATCAACCGCACACACATAAAACACTTTTCTCCATTTGTGGAACCACAAAAATCACATTTTATTCAACAAACTGAGGCAACATACAAGGTAGATGTAATAACCTGGTAAACAAAAGATATGTAGCTACATTTGTATAAAAGATCATGCTGCATTCTTACATGCTCTACTGCAGCTTTCTTGAGAGGCATGAAGCAAGTGGAATGCATGATCCTACGCTGTTAAATTATATATACTAAGAAATTATACTGGCCAAACTATTTATGGTGAAACATGAATCATGTGCCTATTTTATTTATATATACACCAGGAGCAACCAATCATTGTCGAGGCGAATCATTATCAGCATCTTCTTAAACATCAAGGAAGTGGGGAATTGGCTATGTATGATCAGGAGCCATCAACAGTTTAAGGACCAATCAAAATTTTGGTAGGATATTTTAATAGGACCTCCATCGTTTAGAAGATGAGTCAAAAGGCCAGCTTTGCTTGCATCAAGGTAGCTCAATATCCACTCAAGGATATCCTTTTCTTGTCCAAAATCTGAGCTATACCTGTATCATTAACCTTGATTAAGTCAATGAATCCCCAAAAATTGGAAATAGTGCATGATAGCAAATGAACTGAGAAGGAGCATGTGTAATCATTATGGCGACATTTTCACAGATTAAAGCTACAATCTGAGGTTGGTAGCACGATGTGTGAGTTCAGGAATTTTATGTTTCCCTAATTAGGTTGAAGGGCAACTCGGTGCACGAAGCTCTTGCTAATGAAGGTCCCGAGGAAGGTATGTAGCCTTACTCTGCTTTGCAAGAGGTTGTTACTGCGACTCAAATTCGTGACCTTTAGGTCACGATGCAACAACTTTACCATTGCGCCAAGGCTCTCCTTCTTTTCCTAATTAGGTCTATTTCTGTAAAATAGAGAAGCATCATTGATGCTTAGGCAACTAAGAACCCTGAAATTGATAAGAATCTAACAAAGGTTACTTTTAACATGGAGCCTGGAAACTAAGCATGGGAGAGGAAATTCTATTTTAACAATAAAAATTTATATTCATAGAGTAAGCAAGAATAAAATTTAAATCATTTTGATTGTTGTCAGGATTGTGAGACCGATACTTGGATCATTGGTAAAATAATTAGGGTAATTTTATGAGCTATACCAATAATAGCCTAATAATACATGCAGGGATCTGGCTAGTTTGTGATTGGTAAGTAACTGAAACTATCAAGCAAACTTACCATTTGAAGATCCTGCTAAGATGGACAACCCTCTTCTCAAGATCCACCTCCACACCACCATGAACAAAGAACTCCCTTGCAGCATATCGAAGTTCAACTTCAACCCCTTGGGCAGAGAAGAACCTTACGTTCGGACTTGAATGGGTTCCATTGCATAAGCCAAAATGGATCAAAGGATTCACCTTGTCGGGGGCCAACTGAAAGAATTGATGATATTTTAGCAGGCTTCCTCATCAAAGAATAAATAATATGAGTAGGAAACTATTAAAATACCTCTAGCCGCTTGTCACCAGCACTGAATGGCTTGACTAACGAGTAAGGCTGCCTTCTGTTTGAACGGAGGATACCGTTCTTAATAGAGGAAGGCGAATACGGATAGCCTCCGATTATATACTGGAAATCAGTATAGAAGGCCCTCCTGTCAATCATCCCTGGTTGGCCAATCCTGATGATTGCATGGATGACCATTGCATTATACAAGTTCAAGAAGAAAGTCATCTTCTCATCGGCTGAAAGGCTGAAAATATCAATCCGTTGCAAATCTTGGACTAGATTAACATATCTGCACAAAGTACCAGTAAAAGGAGAATTCAATAAAAATGCATTAAAATTCAGCATAAATAGTTTAGTAGATTATGCCTTTTATAATCAGATAACCTGTAAATTTAAAATCAATCATATGCCAAAAATTGTAGCCAATTACATAGTCTGACAAAACTAAAATATAGATAAGATAAAATGATCAACTCAACTTCGGAGACAAGAAGATAATAATTAATAACTGTCAAGTGAGAGAATGATTTTTGCCAATAGACATTTATAGTATTGTATATCACTTTCAAAATAAAACGTATTAATTGAAGTCAAATATTCAAGCGAGAACAGGTGTAACAAGATCACAAGGTAACATGTATTCTTCTTTCAGTGAGCAATTGTAAACACATACCAGTAGTTACTAGTTTTGTAATCTTTAAGCCTAATATGAATATGAATCCGAATATGAAATAGTATATATCTAATGCTTTTCTAAATGACAACAACTTGGTGTGTTGAACCAGTTGATTATAGAGTTCAACATGAGATTGGAGCCTAATGATGATATTCTCAGCACTCAATTGAATGGAATTAAAGGAAAAGGCATACAAAATATGAAAAATGCTATATAGTCCCCAACTTCTTTCCTAAGTTAAAACAATTTGGTCTATCAAATCAATTGATTGAAGATTTCTGCATGAAACTTCAACATATTGATCATATTCTGAAGATGCAAATGATGAAAGGCATAAGATAATGAGGGAAACGAATATGACAATGGGAATAGGCCTAAGAAACTTGTAATTTTTCAAAAGAAAATTAAGGAAAGGGCACAATAAAATATGAATTCAGAGTAGTAGTTGCCTATTGCCTTTGTGAGCAATAACACCTTGGTCTACTTAGGCAATGAAGATTTTCACATGAGACTGCAGCATAATGATTCATTTCTGATCATGCAGATTCAGCGGGAGTTTGGCTTAAGTATCTAACGATGCAACAATGAAAGCACATTGCCAATGTGATTATCGTGTAACAGAAAGACCAGGAACCAACAAACCTTCGAAATTCCTCACTGGCACCTATACGACCATAGTCCAAATGGCACCTGTCATCAGATGCATAGGCTTCAAGTATTGCTTGCATTAGCTTAGTAAGCTTCTGGCCAACAGTTTGAATTGGCTTGGGTTCATTATCATTTGTTGATCCCCGGAAGTTGAAACATCTAGGAATTGCTGATTCATGCTCAAGGAAACGGTAGAAATGATTATTCCCATCCTCAAAGTCATTCTCCCTGTAGAAATTAATTCTCATGCAACCGAACAAAAATAACATCCTTTCATGTGCAACATAAATCACTAGGAGTACTTTGAATCAACATAAATACCTAGTTTGACAAAAATGCATTCATTATAAGGCTTACCGGAATACATGATGTATGAAGTGCTTCCTGGCAAGTTCTTTACCAATCTCAACCGCCTGTAATAAGTCAAATTATAGACCAATTCAATGGCTGGTCTAATGAAGTGGATTTTAATATAGACGTCAGGAAATGATGGATTATTGTACTAGCCAGAATAGTCAACCACGCAATTGCTTATGAAATAAGCAAATGAAATGGAACAAAAAGTATTCACATTTGGATGTGGACCTGTTGTTACTGAAGATATTTATTATATTTTTATTTTCCTAAAAAACAAAGGTAACTTACAAAAGCTCTTAAAGACAAGATTCTTTGTGTCATGATCCTTAAGCCAGATGGATTGAAAAAAAATTCTAGCAAAAGAAAGTTTTTTTTTCCTTTTTATTTTTCTTTAAATAAAGGGTATGAACTAGCATACAACATAATCTAAATCATCTTACTCTTCTCCTTTAAATGAAAAAAAAGTCAAATAGAAACTCTAAAAGATGGAATTGATCATTGGGAACAAGTAGTTTGTAAATGTCCAACAGGCGTACCTCTCTAAAGTAAAAATTCTAAAATACTCTTTCCTATTCCACCCAAATATCATCTAGTTTTCCTCTTTTTCTTTAACTTTGCTAAACATCTACGAGTAGGTTAGGTTGTTTGGGAATTCTGTAGATGGTTCCGGCGGTCTCAATTTTTAATGTGATTTGAGAAATTCAATAATAAAAAGAAGAAGCTAATTTGATGTTCTGGGCATCCTTTGGACAGTGCCCCTGACGTCGTAAAAAACTACTAGCAGTGGGCATCACGGATTCTACAACTAAAAGGCAAACATTCACTCCGTGCAAGGGACCTCGGAAGCACCGAGGCAGGTGCGTTGAGTGCCAACCCACCTCCCCTGTCCACAGACATACTTCCAAATACCAGAAACCGGACGATGGGACCCGCCGGCTAACGGACCGGACGAGGCAGCCCTCTCGCACGCGCCTCTCCCTCGCGTCCGTTTCCTGAATCGGATCGTCATCCTATCCGTGATTTTTTAATCGAACGGATGGGATGGGATGGGATGGGATTGCAGAGGAGAGGGATGGGAAGGGAGGTTTACCTTCTTACGGCCGCAGTCGAGGTGGCCGATGAGGGCTTCGACCATGTCGGCGCCGGTGAAGCAGTTCTTGACGAGCTTCATCCTGGTGATCCGGTCCTGGATCGGGAGGCGCTGCCGAAGAATTCGCGCCACCGCAACCATCGCGTCAGGCCGCTCCTTCTCCAGTTCCTCCTCGTCATCGAATCCGTAAACAGGAACCCGTGGCGCCGTCTCCGGGCACCGCCCGCCTGCCATCTTCTGCAGACGCCGATCGAACTCCCCGCTATTCCGCATGGAGTTGAGCGCCACTAGTCCTCCAAGCAGCGTCTCGTTGAAGAAGATCGCCGGCACGGCGGCGCTCCCCGTCCGCTCCACAAGCTCCCGATCCCGCTCCGGAAACACGTCCAAGTTGATCTCCACATAAGGGATGCCCCGTTCGCGGAAGAACGACCTGACGGCGCCGCAGTCACGGCAGCCGGAGCGGGAGAAGAAGCTGACCCGGCCCTTGATCTCACAGCCTTTTCTTTCACCCTCTGCGTCCGCCCGCTCGTCCTCTCCTTTGACCCTCACTACGACCTTGAGGCCGGGGAGGTGAAACTCGGTGACGAGTGCATCAGGGCCGCACTTGCCGTCGACCGGCGGCGGCTCCTTCAAGGAGGAGACCCGCTTCGCGATGGCGGCGGAGAAGACACTGCTCCGGTCGCGGATGAACTTAGCGAGCGCAGCAACGTCGACGGCTCCGAAAGTTGAGTTGAGGGAGACGGATCGGTCGATGGGGTGGCGCTCCTCGTCCGGCCCGATGGACCGCGCCTTGGTAAGCCCAGCCGGGGCCTCTGGAAGAGGAAGATGGGAGGGCGGACAGACGACCTGCACCTCCTTCAGGTACTCATTCTTCTCTCCACCAATCCCCTCTTCGCCTGCGACCTCCAGCGGCTCCACCTCCGCCAGAGGCGCATGATCTTTGGCATCTGGTTCCTGATCCCGATCCATTGATCGAGAAGATATCGAGGCTTCGAGCGTTAGAGATAGAGAGAGAGAAGAGAGTGAGAGAGAATGGTTGGAGAACTGCCGGGGTTTTAAGACGATGAAAATGGAAATGGTCATTCAACGCGGGCCGAGTCGCCGGCGACGGGGTCACGTGCCAAGCCATCTCCCATTATACTTTGAAAAAAAATAGGGTTGATTCGATCCGATTAAGGACAGTGCCCTCCGTACCTCTTGGTGGGTGGAATTCAGTTGGAAGGTCTGGATGCTATCAATTCAGCGTGAGGGGAGAAGACACTTCAGTTGTAATTAATAAAAATTCTCCTGCACGGTGCGATAGTTAAGATAAGAGAGGTTATTAAATGAAATTTACAGATTAAAATTTGACACGTTTGTGTATATATCTCATCGTGTCTTGTCTTAACCATTGCACTAATTGTTAATAGGCATCTGTGATTTACCTTCTCTGTGTTAACCTGAGGACGGATTAATAGGGACGCTAGGATGAGCGAATCACCTTTTACCATAAAATTAATAATAAAAAAATTTTATTAGAGCAGCCTTAGCGCCCCTTAGTTTTAAATTTTCTATAAATCATGAGAATATTTGTCCTAATAATATTGTAATAAGTGAAATCCATTATCTTGGTGATCCATGTGGCTGTCCTATCATATGAGAAAGTAATTATGGATAAATTTGATACTTGCTCAATTTATTCATGCGTATGGGGCAACATGTGTCCTAGCACGCACGTTAACCTCATGTAAATATAACTATGTCAAAATAATAATAATAATAATAATAATAAGAATAATAATAATAATAATAATAATAATAATAATAATAATAATAATGGAAAACTAATAGTTACTCAGAAAGAAAAATCATTGACTTAATTAGGCGGAATATTAAGGGTAAAATATCCTAAGGCATGATATCAATTAATTGGATACCTTTCTCAATTAGTCAGCATTTTGTATTTCCTTATTTTAGCGGTAAGATTAATGAACATTAATTTTTTTTTTACTTTTTTAAAGAGATAGAAATATTTTATTTCCATCTTTTGTTATATATATATATATATTTTTAAAAAAATCATGCTTACGCATAAATTCATGCCAAATTTATATCATCAATATTATTATTAAGCTCAGAGAAGTTGATCGAGTCCATTGCGGATGGAGTTGGCGATATTGAACCGGTCACACAGGTCAAATGCAAGCAAGCTACACGAAGGCGTTTCCAATTTGAGAATAGACGACCAAGCTTTACCCGGTCAAATAGTTATCCACATCTTTATGCTTGATCTAAAGACATTTGAGTATTTGACCAACTTATCGAAGACAAATTGCTTAGTTAAACCCGTTTGTCAAATACCAAAACTTATAAGGGATTAATAAGTTTTCATGTTTGCTAGAAAGGTGAAAAATTAGTATAAAGTTTCTTCTAAGCATAAAGTTTCTTATATACATACAATTAGTATTGCCCAGTGATAAGTATAGCATAACAACAATTAACAAATATAAATATAAGAGTATTATGAAGTTCAGTCCAATCCAAGGTAAACAATGCAATACATTGCATATCAAACAATCTCAAGTCCATGGATGCTCCAGCAGCTCTTCCTCCTCCCTCAACATCATCATCTAACAGTAATCCAGGTATCTAATTCTTTAACCCGACTAATTAGAGATGATCAATCCGATTTCATAAAAATTTTCTACTAACTACCAATTAAATTAGAAAGTTCTCATAAAGGCTCATCCAGATAGTCAACATTCTTAAGTCTATTTTTCATTAGAGAAAAAAAATCTCCTGCAATACACCGTGGCTAATATTTAAATCTTATATACCTTAGTTATTTATTAGAGAGCCTAATTACTATATTATTACCGAGGATAGTTTTTTTTTATCATTTATTAATGATTGCTTGGGATGACTTCATTGAAAGGTACTTTCTAAAGGTATGAACCATGAGTGCTTTTCGATTTATCCTGGTGGCTGGTGAGAAATTTTTATGGGACCGGATCGGTCATCCATACTCGACGTTACCAAGCCTAGATAATTTTTTTTTTCTAAAGGTATTAAATGGATTACCTTCATATTATGCATTCCAACTGTCTTTGGAGTTAATTCAACAATTTCTCATTGCAATATCGATACCTTTATATCTCATAACTACAGCAAGAAAATGGAGTAAGACGTGAAGATGTGATTCTTCCTACTCGATCAAATATGAGAAAATGGAGTAAGACGTGAAAATGTGATTCTTCCTACTCGATCAAATATGATCAATGATGTATGTACATATTAAAAAAATGATGTATGCAGTATGCATATAAGGATACCAAGGTATACAGTGGTAAGTTATAAAGAAATTCATAAATTAGGAAGATATGAGATCATTGTGTCTGAAATTAGGGAAGATGAAGTACCAGGTAGGTGGTGTCAAGGTTGACCGTGTCAAGACTTTGAGTAAGAGGACCTGACGTCGCACTCGAGCCTGTGTATCAAAGAGAAAACAGGGAGAGAAAAACATGAGTACCCTGGTCAGGGAGGGGTCCTTGACGCAAAGACTTCGATACTCAAGTTAACCGAGTGGCAAAGAGAAAATGGAGAGTAATAAACAGTGATTTCTGAGAGCGTAGAGTCACGTTATGTAGTGTACCTACGGTTGGAGCAATCTATGTACCATAGGTTTTGATATTTGGGAAAATGTTTAAGTTAGGTTATTGTTCTATTTGATGTATACTTGTGAGTGTGTAGGATACAGACACAACAAGGAAAGTCCAAATGTGATCTTAGCAAAGAAGGAAATCCAAGTAGAGTCTTGGTGGTGTAAGTCC
>JBAMIB010394816.1:0-10510 GCA_037177415.1 Kaempferia rotunda | reverse complement strand
GCGATTATCGTACGCAGGAGGTTCACTTCATTTGGTGATCTGAGGTTGAGTTTGTGCGGCAGTGCTCGTCTTGGAGTGCACCTACCTACACCGTGAGTGGTTGTCGAATCTTGGGGGGATTTTGCCAGCGAGCATCTGCACCGTAGGGCGGTAATAAATTTTCTAAGGACAGATATAACTTTCTGACTCTTAATTCATCTATCTTTTATCCTACTGCTTGCTTAGGTGCATTTTATATTATAATTTACTACATATTGAATGCCCAAAACTTGACTTCCACTCAGACTCAATTTTGGATTCAGATGGTGCATGCCACTGAAGATAGAGACGGTCTTTTCTCTAGTTCGCAAATATGAAATACAATTTATGCATATTTAAAAGGCAGCTTTCATTTTTTTTTTTTTTTTTTTGGTACCCAATCATATCCGATAGTGGCAGCCTATCGAAGACAGTGATCAATCACAGCTGTTGCACTGCATGGTCACTTAATGGTACTCGCAAGGACACATATGGTGTCCGTGTAACGCGAAGGAGCGAGGTGACTGGCTGTGGTCCGGAGGAATACGAGATTTGTCCAGAGCAAGAAGGCATGACCAATTTGGCTCCTTTTCCTCCTCATTACCATTAGCCAACGTCCCACTCTTCTTTCAATTTAAGATCAAATGCAATATCTAACAGACAGATACATGAACTCTAACCCTACTGGCAACCTCGACACTCAGCATTAATTAAAATAAAACACACAAATCAAGAGCAAGCAGCAGCAGTTAGTGCTGCCGACCGCTGTGCCTCTCTGAGCAGAACAAACGCGACCAACCCCACCGGATTGCCGGCCGTGGTCGGCGGTTGTGCAGCACCATAAAGGAAAATAATCAAAGGCAAGATAGTGACTTACTTTTTCCAATTCATTTTCTCTGAGAACACCATCGGCAATGCTGTCTTTTCCTCCAATTAATTGGCTCGGTTTCTTTCCTCCAATTAATTGGCTCGGTTACTCTCTTCCCCCCTGAAAGAGAAACAGGCTGAGGCCAATTATTACAGGTCCATCAAGAGACAAAATCCCGAACTGAATGGGAAACTTTCAGATATCTGAAGTCAATTCAGCAATGATTTCGTTCATGTGTTCATCCCTTTCATAAACACATGCAGTGCACAACTTAAAAGTTTCATCATCATGATGTCGTTCATTAAAGAAATGAGAAGCACTTTGCAAATATAGAGAACCGCACTTTCAATGGGTTGGTGAGAAGGTTCTTCAATAAGGTGCGGGTGCCCATCTTAATTATAATTATTCAGTTTGTCTTCCACTTAGGACCTATCCTCGATTACATGCACCAAGTCATTATCTGTTCCAGTCTTGCTTTAGTTTCCACTCAAAGCTAACCATTCTGTAAACAAACCACTGTATAAGTTAGCCAAATATGAGTCCCAGTATACTTTGTCTTCCCTTAAGTAGTCACCCTTACCTTGCGTGGCGTTTGACTTTGAGGCCACTGGTGCATCACCTTTCAGAAGAGATCGAGTATCACATTCAACAATCAAGTGCAAGAGCTGAGGTTGACATGAAACTAATTGAAAAGCCAAAAAGAAGGGCATGTTGCAAGCTTCCGTTCACGGATACAACCAACCAACAACACATTTATTGAGATAGCACCATTTGCTCAAACACTGAGACCTGCAGGGCTATCCAGTACTATATGAAGAGAATAAGAACTTCGTGGCTTCGTTTCCTTCTTTATATGTCTCTTCATCAATGTTGCTATCAATGGATTTGATCCTCTACTGAAATTAATTATGGATGCTTTTTTAGGTCTGTTTTATGAGAAGTTTTTAACGTAATGTTTTCATGAAAAATACTAACCTCTGATAAAGTATTAGCAGTTAAATTATCAGTAGAAACAAGAAGAGATGACATGAAATAAATTGATTGTATCAATTTATGGACACGAGGTATATAAAAGTCTGTTACTGAATAAACTAGGAAATTTAGGTTAGTTTAATGCACTTGAAATGATATACGTAGTTATTTGTCAGAAAAGATACCAGGTTTGATCTTACCTAGTACGCTATTATTATTTGAAGACAATTGAATCCAGCCTTTAACATCTACCAATAAAAAAAATATGCATGCAGCAGCTATAATCTGACAAAAGTACTAAACAGCCCTGGAGATAGATTCTAAGGCATAATAAAAAAAAGGGAGTTTCATATTTTCAAAAGCTCAAAAGGAGCACCATATCACATTCATAGGCCGACTAAACCTTTTTTAATCTGATCTATTGAAAAACTAATAGTTTAATTGAAACTGCTGTCGGTTTGAGGCAAATTCTTTTAAATGAACTTTAAAATATTTTTCTTCAAATTAGCAAAAATATTAAATATCTTAATAGATTCACTGAAAATTTCAAAATTATCCTTGTCTATTTTGTGTGAATATTCTCTCATATCAAGTTAATATATATCATGGAAGATGGCAAAAGTGCACAACAATCTTGCTATTTTATTCGTTTAGTATTTCTATTTGAATTTACAAATATTTTGGGGAATTTTTGTAGCTCATAAGGTGATGACAGGCATTTATATATTTTAAGGGTTGGTGACATCTAAATAGATACTATAACAGGGATGGAGTTGGTGATGCCACGTCACCACAGCTTTATATGCTGAGCTGGCTTAGTAGACAATCCTAATAAAAGAGAAAAGGAAACATTTTTATGATTATCCTGGGTCAATCAATTTTTTTTTTCTCAATTTGAGCTCTCAAAATTTTAAGCACAGGATGCAAATATTTCTTATAAAATTGCAAAATATTGAAACATCTCTTCATACATAGATTTTGCTAGATTAAATTATTAGCTGCTGTTGTACAAGGAATAAATTATTTTAAGATAAACACAAAGATTAAATTGATAAAAAATGACAGTGAGGATGATCCGTATTACAGCAAAAGGATTATATTGCGCACTTCTCGGTTCATCTCTAATTTATATGAAAGGAGATAATCATAGGGTTAATTTATAGCCGGCTCTCATGTAATTAAAGAATGAAAAGAGTTTGACCTTATAAAAAGCACGGCATACGATGGGCCTGTGAATCTTCTACTCAAATTTGTATATTCTCTGGAGTTTTGTGCTATAGCAAAGATCGAGGTGCTATCTTTCTTTAAGTCAATTTTCTTCAGATGGTTACTTGCTTTAATCTTTTGGATTGAACATTTGAACTATTTATTTTCTTTAATAAGCAAAGCAAATGGACTATTCTATCCTATCATTATTTCTCAGTGGCATTTATCAAATTTAAATTCGTTGAAAGCAACATTATTTGTCCAAACGCTTTCCACTAATCATGATACTGTGTGAATTTGCTGACAAGAAAGCAAAAAAAATGAGAGATTGAAAAGAACCTGCACCTCAAAACAAAAATCCATCCGCAGTCAAAGAATTCCAAAGGCTGGTATAGTCGCACCTTGAAAGAAATTAAAAGGGCAAAGGATGAATCAGGAAAGATGAACAATACTCAAAAAGAAAGTTGAAAGAGAATACTAAGAATAAGATTGCGATGTGAACACAAGAGGGAGGTGAAAAACAACACACCATGACTTCCTTTTCACTCATTTTGATGTCATCCTCCTGCACGTTCTGGAGCACTCAATTCGGCCCTCAGCGTAAGTTATTGTAGCTACTCTGCATCCTCTGCAAAAGCTATACCTCCAACCATTTGAGTACTGGAAAAGCAAAGAACATGAAAGAACAAGGAGCTGGAGACACTTCAATATATATTTTTCAAGATCAAACTGTACATTTTTTTATTCGAAGCCCTAGCAACAGTTTGCTTAAAAATCTCTCTTTTCCAGGAAGTAAAAGAGCAAAGAAAAAAAAGGGGAAAAAAAATTGGAATTCAACTCTCCCTCATTCCAATAGACATGTACATAAATCTTTTCCAGAGCTGAGCTAGAAAACTCAGCTTCATCCAGACATCCCCCGCGTCTAGCACCTGCCTTAAAATAGTTTCTATGATCAGGTAGTGCTTTCCTCTTTTAGTTAACTGCAGATTGTGCTCTTCTTCAAGCTGCAGATACATGTAACATTTTGGCAATTGCTGAAATTTGGTGGTGCATGGCCGTTCCTCCTATTGATAGTTCAAAAGCATTGTAAATAATGCTGTGTCAATCATCTTCTATGAAGATTCTGCTTATGAAGTCTTGGAACCGTTTAGAGTAGAGCTTTGGGCCAACTGCCGAGATGGAGTTGGGGTTTGTTTGCAGTGATTTGTAGACATGCTCCAACTTCTTGGTAATGTCATAGTCTTGGAGGATATCAATAATCCCAAAGTAGAGAAACACATTATGGAGCTTGCCGCTTTGAAGGAGTGGGGGCAAACCACCACCAGCTACCAGAAATAGTTCAGATTCACTTCTTGTAACATGCTCGGCAATTGCTGGCATGTTTGACCCCAAACGAAGGAGTGGTTTTCTGATCATAACAGAGATATTCAGCCATCACAATACTAATTAAAATTGATCCCACATAAAAGTCAAAGCAACAATTAATTTCAAAAAGAAATAATTATTTTAGAGATGATAGTTAGATGGGTGCTTTCTTTTTGCTACACACTTGCAGCAAAAATTAGGACCCGGTGACCAGTTCTAGATTGAGTTAATTAGATTGGCATGGAAATAAAAGCAGATTATAAGGTGATTCTAGTTGGTAGATGAATAAAATGGTAGATTAAGTGGGTCAGTATCAACTTGCTTGTGCAATGGAATGTATAGAAGCACAAAAGATAAATAAAATAAGCTTCTTAGACAAAAATGCCAAAAGCTTTAATATAAAATTTGCAAAGGCTAATAAACCATATCTTGTGTGTAATGGATAATGACACTTATATTGCTCCACAAGTTACTTCAGAAAAAGCTAGGCCACACTCACAAAGGTGTTTTATCAAACATCAAGTACAGTAAAAAGCATTCAAATTTCAGAGCTAGCTTATGATGCACAAAAGAATTTCAACCACAAAAATGCCAACATTCATGAATCTGTTTTCATTCTGCCAGGAGATAAGGTTTCCAAATAATTACTGTTAATTTTTCATAATAAGAAAGTAAACATCAAACTCAGCTCTAGTAGAACATACCCTGTGTTGAGAATCTGATCCATATCTTGACAGGTTGACACTTTCACCGAGTCAGGCCAGGTGTCGCTGCACTGGAATGATGCTTTCTTGCCAGATATTTCTAACAAAACATCATTGTTACGATGAGATCATTGGTAACTTACCCTATACATTCTTTGTGATTGAATTCAGGCTTCCTAAAATTAACTTACTTGGGGAACCAAGGCACGGTGCGTTGTCATCACAGAAATGAACTCCCACCAGGAGACTGTAATCCATAATCCCCTCATCTTCTAAGAATTGACAGTCTTGCTTGATTTGTCTAAGGTATTAATTCTATCAGACCAAAAAGGAGAGTGCACTTGACAAACCAATAAACTTCCAAGAATTAGAATGTGAACTTACTTAAGGAGCTCCAAATACCAAGATGTATGAATGCGAAAAACAAAGTTCAGATCAAGATCCTTGAGTGTTGTCGTCTCATCAATTTGTTCCTCAGTCTTGCCAGTTGTACGCCCATATGATGATCCTTTCAAATCAAATCTTCTATGGATGCGGTATTCCGAGCAGAATAAATTACCCATGACAATGAACCTAACCTGGTCACCCAACATACATACATCGTTGAATCAGATAGCAAGTAATACACATAGCAATCTGTTCAAAAATAACAAGAAAATTACACAAGCTAACCTCTTACATACCTTTTGGCCACTACTAGGTTTAACACAGTGGACACTGTAGAATCTTGTAACTAATGAGTTTGAATTCTGGCATACATGATGGTAATAACTAGGCAGCATCTTAATCAGTACCTGACCATGTAATGTAGAGCAACTCAACCAATAAGAATCAAGGTAATCCATCAAAAAAAAAAAAAACTACAGCCTAAAGTTATCAAAATAATCAAGTAATTGATGCACACTTTGTAGAAGCAGTAATATCCAGCAACAAGATCAGTAGAAAAGGATTTTAACTAGTACTATTTCAATATCATAATTCATACATATAAGCCATAGACAATTAATTATTTCCACAATTAAGTTTCAAATGGATGGGTAATAAGTAACTAACCTTCACTTCAGATTTCTTCACTGTCTTAATCATAAAGCGATCATCCTGTGTTAGAAAAAAGAAACTCCCACTCTTCCCAGGAGAAGAGAGCTCCCTCAGAGCATCATCGCCACAAATAGCTAACATGTAGTCTGCAGGATCCACTGAAAATAACTTCCTCAGGTGCCTATCAATTCAAATCACAAATCCATATTTTCATTAGCTCAAGGTGCCCATCCATTGGGCTAGAAATAGTGGAAATTGAAAGATGATTGATTGGCTTATTCAGAATTATAAACCTGAAGACGATAGGGCAGTAATCCTTCCAGCAGAATTCAACTGATTGGTGTGGTGGAGTATTCTTTGATCCCTCCGGTGGAAATCTTGTCCGGAACTTCTTCATTGGATCAAAATCTGACATCTTGAGTTTACTCAACCGTGCTGAATCTGGCTTTCCGACTGAATAACTGATCAAAAAATCAATCAACCAAGTAGCTCAGTGAAAGAATTGACAGGGTGATGTCAAGATATGCATAATGCACAAATCTTACACCAACTACCTTATCCCCAATTGGAGGTTTAGCATCAAATCATAGTTTTTGTGCCCCTTCGATATTGTGTGCCCTGGCTTCTTTACCTCTGGAAATGAAAAACAGCAGGGAGTTGGTCGCCGCTGCATGGTAGCAATGAAGGCGCCACCTGTCTGGTCCAACAATGATCCATCCTGGTAAAGCATTGATGCCTCACGAGTGTCGATGATATCGCAAGTGATATCCCCAGCCTCACCATTCGACTCCCAGATGCAAATCCTTGGGAAGCCCTTTTCTGCCACTGAACTTCGCCTGGTAGCTCCTTCATCATCAACCGATGATGTTTTCCTTGCCACTGGGGCCGATGGTGTGACCGACATATCGTCTAATTGAGACAAGGAGCTCGTCTTCCACGCAGTCTCCTTCCGAACAGCGTTGGGCGTAGGATAGAACGTCCTGTTGAGGGCCGTGCGCTCGCTGCTGTTCCAGCTACCAAAATAGTAGCTGCCGTCAGGCCAAGTGAAGAAGCCGGTGCCCTTGGGGACGCCGTTCTCCCACTGACCGTCATATCGCTTGCCGTTAGCCCAGATGAGAGCACCACGGCCGTTAATGGCGCCGCCCCGCCACTCGCCGACGTACTTATTGCCGTTCCGCCACACGTACCGACCGTGGCCCTCCTGGAGGTTTTGCCGCCACAAGCCCTCGTAATAGTCGCCGTTGGCGTAGGACTTGCTGCCGAAACCGTGCTTGCGGTCGGCGACCCACTGCCCACGGTAAGTATCTCCGTCCGCCCCGATGAAGGTGCCGAAGCCCTCAATCCGCCCGGAACGAAAATCACCCTCGTACGTGGCGCCGGACGGCCACGAGGACTTCCCCTTCCCATACGCCTTCCCCCTCCGCCACTCCCCTTCATACACGCACCCATCCGACCACATGTACTGCCCCCGCCCATTCGGGGCGTTCCCGGAGAACTCCCCAGCATAAAAGTCCCCATTCGGCAGCGCCTTTTCCAACGCCATCTCCCCGTCACCATGGCCAATGGTCGGAGCCACTCTCCTGCCACCTACAACAGGACACCTACTCCCAACTCGAGCCGACATCCTCTCTTCCTCCTCACCCGCCGCGTCCCCGCCGTCCTCCTCAATGAAACGCCGCATTCTACGCCACGACCACGACCAAAAGAACTAATCCTCCGGCGGCTGCGACGAGCATTCCTTCCCCGGAAAACGCCGATCCGGCGCCTTGGTTCCCCCGCTTCGCATCAAATCCCCAAGAAAATGCACCCGCCAAGAGCGAGCGATTCTACAGTACAGATCACAAATCCAAAACAAAAACCTCAACAAGGATCGACGAAGAAGACAAGAAGAGATCATACGAGATGCGTCAGCTGCCGCTCCGGCTTTCCTGATGCTTCGGCAGAATGTCCACCTCCAGTTGCAACGAAGAGAGAGCGAAGCGAGGCAGCAGCGTAAAACGTAGGGCTAATATAACGCCGAACTTTATATCTATCTTAACGATATCATGTCGCAGTGCTCCAAGTTATCACCGCATCTTAATCGCCTGTTCTTTGCAAGACACAATCACGACCAATTAGCAAATCTTCACTGGCAGAATGATTGCCTCCACATTATTCGGTGCACTTCTCGGTGAAGCGTGTTTGCCAACAAAGCAGCGGATACTCCACTTTCCGGCTCGGGGAATCCGGCTTAGTTGCTCTGTTATAATCAAATATGTCGCGGTGTCTCCGGGTTTGGCGTCGATATAACACAGTTTGAACCGGTACCGGCCGGGATTTGTTGAAGTCTTAATGATTTGATTAGTTGAAGTTGATTGCGATAATATGAAAGTTTTAAGCATTATTGGTGCTTTATCAATTATTTTAATGTATTTTATTTTCTATCAATTGCTTTCTCGTTTGACCATTTAGAATTTAAAAAACAATATAGCATATCATTTATCCAATTATTAAAAATACTGAAAAATACACAATTATTTTTTTATTTAATTTCCAAAATATTTTTACATTTTTGGCAAAA
This sequence comes from Kaempferia rotunda, assembly GCA_037177415.1. Classification (NCBI taxonomy): domain Eukaryota; kingdom Viridiplantae; phylum Streptophyta; class Magnoliopsida; order Zingiberales; family Zingiberaceae; genus Kaempferia; species Kaempferia rotunda. The sequence goes on along the minus strand of JBAMIB010394816.1, from coordinate 1,779 downwards.
AAAATATTTTTATAAGGAAGAAATATATATATATATATAATTTGCACACACTTATATGCACGATCATGTGTGACATCTCACGTGGCGAGCTAATGCAACATTCAATTAAATTTTATAATTTTTCTTCTCTTTCTTGTATTAGACTTTTCTCTCTCCTACATACAGTGTAGCGCTGTTTTGAAAAGAACAACGCTGCGCAGTAAAAAAAATAGCACAGTGTAGCTGTTTTTTTTTCAAAACAACAATACTGTGGAATTGTTATTTAAAAAATAGCTCTACCGTAGAGTTGTTTTATACGTGGAGCTATTCTTTAAAGAACAGCTCTATCGTACAGCTCTATGGTAGAGCTGTTTTTCATACCGTATAAACTGTTCTTTAAAGAACAACTCCACAGTGTATCTGTTTTGAAAAAAAAAACAATGCTATTTTTTTTCAAAACAGCAATACCATAGAACTGTTTTGTTAAAAACAACTACACTATGGAGTTGTTCTTTTAAAAATAGCTCTACGGTAGAGTTGTTCTTTAAAGAACAGCTCCACAATGTTGTTGTTTTGAAGAAAAAAACAGTTACATTGTGCTTTGTTTTACTGCACAGCGCTGTTCTTTTTAAAACATCGCTACACTGCATGCAGGAGAGAGAAAAGTTTGCATGCAGGAAAGAGAAGAAAGATTATAAAATTTGATTGAATGTTGTGTCAGCTCGCCATGTGAGATGTTTTGCACGATCGTACATATAATGATGTGTAGGCTAAAATTTATATATATATAGTTAAAAAGTTTAGATCGGATTTTGATCAAATTCAGGTTAATCGGAATTTAGAGTTTAATGAATCATTTTATAGTTAAATTAAATTTTATTTTAAAAATTAAGATATTATATTTAATATCAATGTTAATATGATAATGATAGCTTATTAAAATAAAGTGAAGAATTATAAAAAAAATATTTTAAAATCAGCTTATTCAGATTATTCAGATGAGCTTCAAATTGGTCAGATTTAAATACAAATTTAGAGATGCTAGATTCGATTCATATTCAAATTGAGATTAAAAAAAATCCAATCTAATCTTAACTTGATCTTTCATCCAAATTATGTGTGTCTTAGATAAATTTCAAAGTCATATTTAATATATTAAAATATCTTAAATTTTTATATATTTATATATGATATCAGCTATTTAATTTGATTAGTTATATTCAAAAGATGTCAAAATGACACACATAAACCATGTTAATTTGTGGATTTTTTATTTTTAAATTCGCACGTATAAAATACATAAAATGGAAATAAAAATATTAAAAGAATACTTTTTAGTTTTGTTTATTCTTAAAAGAACGCCTTATGTATCAAAAAGATATTTCATTTTAAAATATTTTTATTCAAATATTATTATATTACTTTTGACTAATATTATGACGATGTATCAAATATTATTCTATTAAAAGAGTAATTGTTTTTTTAATTTGGTTAATATTATTCTAACTTAGTTACTTCATCATTATAGCAATTTTAATTAAAATTTATTACAACGATGAACAATTTCATCAAAATTATTTATAATAATTCCAATCAAAACTACTACAAATACAAATATCTATATAATGAATCAGATCCTCTAGTTCACAATCACTGGACCATCCCTGGTTCAGTGATTATGGATCGTTGGATCTGAACTGTGAGCCTTCTTAATGATCCCATTAATATGATCCAACGGTTAATAATCATTGGACCAAAGGATCTTTTCTCATAATGAATGATAGAATCGAATGTCCTTTT